>PVJD01012129.1:0-41677 GCA_004026545.1 Mormoops blainvillei
TGCTCAGTAAATACTTCCTTTCCTTCAGAACAATTCATCTTGAGCAACGTCAAGCCAGGGGCTCTGGGAGTGCCCTTGGGTTCTTGGTGGATTTCAAAATACATAGTTAAAAATATGATTGCAGTGATTTAGAAAGTTGACAGTATCTGAGATTGTTTGAACTGTTGTGGCCGTTTGAGTGGCCGGGAACCTATTTGTTTTGTTGACCACTGTGTCGCCAGCAAGTGGCATGGTACCTGGCTCTCGTAGGCATTACACAAGCACGTGTTGAAAATGACAGAAAAAGACACGTCAGAATAACTCGCAATCCGATCTGATGTTCCTGATTCCTTATCCTCTCCCAGGCCTGGCCCTGCGGCCTAGAAAGAGCTCTCTCATCTCCCGGTCCTAAGGGTGGGGGTGGGGATTGAGGAGCCAAGTTCCTCAAGCCCCTCAGGAGGGGCCGCCAAAGGCTTTCCTCTCCCTGCATTTGTCCAGAGTCAGGGTTGGTACGACAATGTCACCAAAAACACAACTGCCCTTTTGTACTTTTGCCCTGCCATCTTCTGCATTTCAAAGGGTCCGGCACCTGTGGTCTAGCCACTGGAGTGGCAGGGAAGCCACCCACTGACGTGCTCCACTGTGATGGAAATCACAGGGGTAGGTAGGAGGGAGTTTGGGGTAGACTATGAACCACGTGTGCTACCATTTTGTTTGAAGAGCAGGGAACAGGGGCTTGGGAAAGATAGAGTGGCTTCCTTTCCCAATGCCCCCCACATCAGGTAAGTAGCAGAGCTGGTGTCTATCGGATTCTACAGGCTCATTGTTTCCAGCCATTCACCTCCATGTTGCAAGACAAAGGTGCGCACTGCAGAGTGTGTGGGGGACTGGGTAGGGTGGTCAGACACTGGGAACTTCCATCCTAGGGCCCAATGAGTATGGCATTTCAGACACAGGCCTTCCGGATTTGCAACGCCTTCCCCTTGAAGATGGACTTTGTTGGGTGGAGATGGACGGGGTGGGATGGAAAGCAGGGGCTATATACCTCTGTTGTTTTTAAGCTTTTATTTTTAAATATAATATGCATTTAGAATAGTACACAAATTATGAGAGTACAGCTCAATGAATTTTCATAAAGGGAATGCTTTTGTGTTCATTACCCAGATCAAGAAAGAGAACATTATAATGACCCTGGAAGCCTTCTTCATGTTCCCCTCTGGCCTTTATGCACCCCTTGCCAAGGGTAACTGTTACCCTGATGAAAATGGTTTTGGCTGTTTTAGTACTTCTCGTCAATGAAACTATACCATATATATACGATTGTGTGTGAATTCTTTGTTCAAAAATCATGTCTGAGATTCACCCATGTTGTTTTGTGAGTTGTGGTTCATTCATTCTCAGTGCTATACGGTACTCCATTTGATGAATATACAGCAATTTGTTTATCTATTTTATTGTTGATAGGTATTTGGGGAAATTTCTAGTTTTTAGCTATCACAAATTATGCTATTATAGGCATTTTGAACATGTTGCCAATTCCATTAGATATGTATCTGGGGAAGGTATAGATTTAGTTTTAGCAGGCATGATAAACTGTGTCCAAAGTGGCTCTATGAATTTACAATCCCCCATTATGCGAGTTGCATTTGTTCTATATTCTTGCCAACATTTGGTATGGTCAACGTTTTTTGTAATGTGAGTTATTCTGCCCGGTGGGTATGTAATGGTATCTCATTATGGCTGAGTTTTCATTTGTATTTCCTGCTTGACTAATGAAATTGAGTGCACTTTAATATGATTATCGGTCACTTACATGGCTTTATCTTTTAACTTTGAGTGAGGAGGGAGAGACATGGGAAGAAGCCGTCTGAGTATGGAAGTGTGACTGCTGGGTGTGGGAATGTTTGAGAGGTGCACTTCTGCTGCTTGAAGCCCAGGCAGAGGGGAGTCTGGGAATGAGGGCATCAGCCCCATGAGGTCACACAGCAGGAGAGGCCGTGAGAGGCTGGTGCAGGGAAAGGGCTCGCTTTGGCTCAGGCACTTGCTGGCTGCCACATTTTGGGCAAGTGCCTCAATTCCCACCTCTGTCAAATGGGAAGAAGAATAATGCCAACTTGATAGTGCCATTGTGAGGTCTCAGTGTGAGGAAATGCGACCCGTGTCTGGTGCAGGGGTACGCAGAGATATGGAGTCAGACAATGCAGACAATTTAAGTGATAGCCATTATCACTACGGAGTAATTGAGGAGGGAGAACCAGACATGTGTCCCTCCACTGTGCAGTAACAACAGTGAATCCCTCGTGGCTTGTACAAGACTTCCATTTTTGCTTAGAACCTTGCCTCTCATACACCTGAAGAACGCAGCCAGTCGCCGTGCTGGTGCCGTTCTGATAGCCTGCCCTAAGAACTTCTGAGCCCCACGTGGAGGAGCAAAATAAAACGGACTTATTTCCCCTAACAAGCTGTTTTTAAGCACTGTCAGTTTCATGTTCTCCCTGCTGTACTAAGTCAATAAAAGCCAGTTTTCTTCTATCATTACTGCTTTCTTTAACTGAGCAGGGGATTTCCACAATTTACAGTTATTTGTCTAATCTCATCTTTGTCTTGTACTGTTTTGTCATGAACCTTATTTGTCTCTAAGGGGGGAAATTGTCATAGAATTGTCAACAGATGAGTACAAGCAAGTCCATGGCCCAAACCAGCCCCAAGCACCAACAAGCCTAAGGTCTTGCTTGGCTGGTGGCCTTCCGAGGAGGGACTTGATCTTGGATCACCACCTGAAAATGTGACAAGTTCTGTTTTTCCTCCAGCCAGACTCTGTGTTCTGGACAGTTGATTTATGAGACAGGATCTCAGAAACCCCCTTTTTGCTGGGGACTTCAGCTAGAGAGAGCTGCCCTCTGGGTGAGAGCCCAAGACAGGAGGCTTAGAAGGAACACATGTAACCAACTGTTCTCAACTTGCACGGGCTCATCTCAGTCCATGCCTATCCCTGCACCCAGGCTAGAGCGTACTCTGGAGGATTCTCACTGTAACCCAAATTCTCTTACAAATGGCACGACTCCACCAAGGATAGTCTGGAGTTACAATTGCCAGGTTGGGGAACTTTCAATATGACCCAAATGGCACATATTAATGGTGTCTTAGACTGGGGATTGACAAACTTGTTCTGTAAAAGGCCAGATAGTCAATGTTTTGGATTCTGTGTGCCACCTCGTCTCTGTTGCAACTCCTCAACTCTGCCATTGGGGTGCAAAAGCTATGATAGACAGAACATAAACAAATGGGTATGACTGTGTTTCAGCAAAACCTTATTTGCAAAATGAAGTCCTGGGGCATGAATTGGCCTTTGGATTGTAGTTTTCTGAATCCTGCTCTAATCCATACCTCACCTGCCAACAGCATAATCTTGGCAAAGCAGTAAAGGTGGGGCATGGATGGGAATCAAGACCTCAAGGCCATTTGAAAACCTCCCTCCAAATAAATGTTGTGCAATTATCCCCTGTGATTGAATATGAATATGTTCTGCTGGGTTTTTTTTCTTGTTTGTTGTTGGCTTTTTGTGTGTATTTGTCAGATTTGTTGAAACCTTTCCTTGTTGAAGAGCATCAAAACAACCATTCGATTTTGTGTTTCCTGCTAGAGGGGGCCCAATCTACTGTTCCAGTAATGAGAATCCATATTTGACTGTGATGAGCATTAAAAATGCTCTACAAGACATAACTCCTTTCTCAAAATGTCCCCTGTCCAAACCATCCGTAATCCTCAGGCAAAGTAGGAAGGACAAATGAAATTTTCAAAATTAGCTCAGCTTTCAGGTCCAAAGTCCTGCCCTTCACTTTACTGACAATAAGGCCAACTTCTTTAAGAGTACATCAACTCTTTCCTCATAAGTTGGTAATTAGCCTACCTGAGCATCTAGGAACATTACCTCGAATCCCAGACTCTGTCCTGCCAGGAACAGAGATAGCAAAATGCTGCAAGGGATCCATACAATATGCCAGTTTTTAAAAATTATTATTATTATTATTATTGATTTTATCTTTAGACATAGGGGAAGGAAGGGAGAAAGAGAGGGAGAGAAACATCAATGTGAGGTTGCCTCTCACACACCCCCTACTGGGGACCTGTCCTGCAACCCAGGCATGTGCCCTGACTGGGGAATCGAACCAGCGACCCTTTGGTCTGCATGCCAACGCTCAATCCACTGAGCTCTAGCAGCCAGGGCGCCAGTTTTATTATTAACATCCTCCTGATTCATCCCCGTACAACTTAAACCTTGGTTTTCTGGAAGAGACATCACAGAAGTACAGCCCTTGGACGTTGATGGAAAATGACTTTATCAGTTATTGCTAATACCTAGTACAGCAGTAAAACTCCAGGGGTTTGATTTTTAGATCTATGCTTCCCAGTTAAAGAAACACAGGTCAACTCTGAGGACTGGAAGACCATCCCAAACAGAAACTTTCCAGTGAGAATTCTTAAGAAACCTTCAGAAGCAGGAAACCTTCAGAAGGAGACTTTAACCTGAGACCATCATATTAAATGACAGCATGAAGTGGACAATTTATTCTTCCAAATCTTCAAGACTGCCCAGATGCCTAGAGCCACAAGTTAGCGTTCCCTGCTTTTTCTAGCACTCAGTTTATTTTTGCCTATTTCTTACTTTGCTTTTTGCAGTAATGATTTGCTGATAACATAGCTATTGCTCCACAACAATTGTCTTATTGAGAAAATGTTTCTGGCCATTGTCATGTTTCTGTTGTTGTTGTTCTCCCCAAGATAGATGTCAAGAGATTATCCAGCTCCAGCATTAGCCACCCACACCCTCAGCACAGCCTGTGCCCCACTAAGGTACTTCTTTTTTTTTTTTTTTTTTGAATATAGAAATCAAGCCTTAACTTGTTAGAAATGCTTAGGTATTTAAGATTCAACATCTTCTGTGAAACACGTCTCACTGAAGCATGCCTCCAGGGACTGACAAAATAAAGCCACAGAAGCTATTCTAGAAAATTACCCAGAAGAATTTTTGATACACTTTTTATGTGCAAATGCTGATTTCTATAATGGCAACTGCGCCATTGGAAAAGGATGATAGAAACATATTATTATCCTTAGTTGATATTGTAAACAGTCTTCCATAGTCTTAAGTTTCATCGGACAAATCTAAATTCTTTGGTCAGCTTGGAAATGAACGACTAAATAGCTTTACATTTCCTATTAGTCAGTCAGGGAATTGTCTGTGCCATTGTCAACATTTGTGTTACACTGGGTAAATATTACTGACTAGGTATAAAAATCTAATTTGAAATTAATGGAGATGGCCACCTTCCTCTATAAGGTACACCTGAATGGGGGGATATAGCTTTTAATCTGGGTTCAGTAATGTGGGGTTCCATTGCCCTGCTTTTCGTCTTCATGTGCAGAGTGGTCGCCAGCTATAGACTCTCCACTGTCTTGGTTGGGAGTGCACAGGCACCATCATGTCACTTGATTCAACAACACGTCACTTGACAAATGGAACTGGGGAAACGGAGCAGTCAAACTCCAAACTGTCATTTCTGAGAGCCCCGAGTGATGTAGAGGCTGCTTTCATGGCTGACTCTTTGGCTAGAGAATGGCCATGCAGGGGAGGACCTGGAGGATAAGAACCAGTACCACCCCTCGCCGATTATGCAATTATTATCACGGAATGTTTGTGACTTCCATAACTCTTTGTTCTCCACTCATCACCTCACCTAAATTGACCTTTGCTTTAAGAAAATAATCAGTATGAATATTGGTTCCGCTCCTGATATCGACCTTCTTCCAGAACAATACAAGCCATAACCTCCTTTCTCTTAATGAGATATCATTTCAGCATTCTCTGTGCAGGGTTCTACCTCATTGCAGAAGGTTGGTAAAACCCTATTTGCTCATGTCATCATATGTTACTTTTGGGAAAGGAGGCTTTTCACAGGAGTTACATTGGACCTGTTTTACTATCTCACTCATTTACCAATATCTGGCCTACAATCATCTGAAAAAAAATTCACATTAGGTGTTCTTTGAACAGAAACACATTTAAATTTCCTTTGGAAAAGGTCCACTGAATCCTGATCCAGACCCAGCATGCATGCTTCCATTCATTAGTTACTTAATTTGCTTGTTTATTCAACATATATGTGGGGTACCTGTTATGCACAGGACCCTATGCTAGGAGCAGGAATACCACAGTGTGCAAAACAGATGTGCTGCCTCGTGTACCACACAGAAGGTTCCTTGAAAGCTTGCGCAGTATTTGGCCTCCCCCATTAGCTCAGCCAGCTCTGCCCTACCCATGGTGCACGGTTTGGGTAGGGGTGGGGTACTGAGGATTTTCCAGGGCAAAGTCATTTCCTTGCTATACAGCTGCTGCAGGAAGTTTGTGTGCCCAGAATCCCCTTCATTTCTTAGATCTGAAGAGCTGGAAGGGACCTTGGACATAGTTATCCAACCTTTTATTATGTAAATGAGATTTATAACATAAATTAGTAAACTGAAGCCCAGGGATATTAACGAACTTGTTCAGGATCAGAGTGTATGTGTGTATATGTAAATGAGATTGTGCGTAAAAGAGGAGCATTAAAAATCAAATGTTTTAAATAAACTGGGTCAGAATCAAGGTCATTTAAACATGGGCTTTCTGAGAGAACCCCAATTGATTGGGAACTTTAAGGACTTATTTTTAAAAATAAGAGGTTACTTTGTTTGAATCAAGCAACATTGTTTCATCTGTTTTGAACCATTAGGAATTTTTAAAAAAATATTTTATTTATTTTATTTTTAGACAGAGGGGAAGGAAAGAAGGGAGAAGGAGAGGGAGAGAAACATCAACATGTGTTTGCCTCTTGCGTGCCCCGTACTGGGGACCTGGCCCGCAACCCAGGCACGTGCCCTGACTGGGGAATCGAACCGGCGACCCCTTGGTTCGCAGACTGATGCTCAATCCACTGAGCTATACCAGCTGGGGCGGAACCATTAGGATTTTTAAAAAAATCACAGAAATTCCTCATAAAACGGGCATTCCTGTCACTGTGGTGTTATAGAAATGGCACCTTAGCGTTCAGAGCTGATTTCTGGGGCGGAGAGAGTGAGACCCTTTTGACAGACATCAGGACTCTTTCCCTGGACCTTAGGCAGTTCTGAGACAGGAGGGTCACTCGGACACGGAGACCTGTCTGTCCATCTCCTCTGTGTGGAGTTAGGTCCTCCCAGACTTGCTGACCCTTGAGTGACCCTTTCCAATCCAGATCATCCTGCAAGGGTCGACCCATCAGCAACTGCTCCACCAGAGCCTGAAATGTCCCGGGCTGGGTGAAGGGAAGCCCTTTGAGACCGTGTACTTCCTCGCTGGTAGAGATAGTCTCTTAGGTCTGGAGTGAGGGGCTGGCAGTGGTGCCCTAGGCTGGGAAGTCACGCGAATTTCTTTTCTTCCCCAAGTTAGGATTGTTGAAGGAAGAGGGAATTCATTTAGAACCAGCCTGGACCAAAATTTGCTTGTTCTTTTGGGATCTACTCTGCTTTGCAAAGTCGCTCCACAGGATTGATGAAATGGCAGGAAGGTAACGTGAGGGAAATGGAAACGTGAGGGAGGCTAAACCCCAGAGAATCTGAAGCGGGTTCCCAGGCAGGAGATTTGACGAGAGGAGACCAACAGAGACAAACATAATCCCTGTCCTCAGAGGGACCCGCCCGCTGGGCTTAGCAAAAGCATCTGTGCTTTTTCTCTGTTCCTGGAGAATTCGGACAAAACAGCCCTGAGCCCCTGGAGCAGGGGGGCAAAAGGTCCTCCCTGACCCAGATTAGGGCCTTTATGTTTCTGATGAGGTCTGTGTCTGGAGTGACAGAGAGGGACTGAGAAGTGGGGACGGGGCTCTTGGGGGAGGGAGACTTCAGAGTGTCTTCAGAGCCTGGAAGAGCTGGGGAGATCAGCTAGTTAAACCCTTTGCTGTGCGGGACAAACACCGAGGAGCAGAGAGGGAGCGAGCACTGCCCATGTCACACAGGACCCTCCACATTTCGGAGGCAAAACTCCTGACTCCCAGTCTAACCCTCTTCCCAGGTCCTCAGGCTGAGTGGGAATTTAGAGTTTGCTATCCATTCATCCATTTATTCATTCATTCACACATTCATTCATGTGTTTATTGAATAGCAGCTTTGTGCCTCGCTCTGTGTGGGATCCATGGAAGAGCCAGAGGAAACTGACCATATTATCTCTGCACTCCAACAGCTTAAACTCTAAATATACATACACACTCACGAACACACATGCACATCTCCATATATGTGCATGCACATGCACACACAAATACATGTGAACAATTAAGTTGTGAAAGGGAGCAGTATGTAGCCTCTGCTATAATGAACCATAGGACAAAAAGTGTTACAGGAGGTGAAAGCATGAGGAAGTGGTGTGTGCTGGGGTGGGGGTCACTCTAATTCCCAAAGAACACTTCTTACCCTGTACTTCAGTGACCATCTGTTTCAAATGTCTGTCCGCCCAGATCCCTGGGCCTGGTTTGTGCACTTGTTGGGATCAAATTGAACTGATTTGAATTGATATGGGACTGGCTTGGGCAGAACTGGGTTCCCTTGTGAGCACTGAGTGAAGGCAGTGGGGGCTGGAAGGAAGGAACGAACTCGGGGGCCTTCTCTGGCTGCTCTTCTGGAATTCAGACCTTGTCCGGAGCCTTGGGCCTTCCTCCAGGGCCTCCAGGCCCAGATGAGCTTCTGCAGAAACCAAAGGACACAAATAACAGCAGCGTCAATCCCTGGCCTGCCCCTGTGACAGCAGGGTGCCAGCGATGGGTTTTCCAGAGGAAGCACTGGGGGCAGCAGGAAGGCACTTCCCAGCCTCTTGCGGAATCATAGCTGTTCTTCAAGGGTCTGCACCAAGAGAAGGGGGGACACCCTTCATCCCCCATGTGCACCACGTCTAGCACAGGGCCGTGAATGGAGGAGGCTGAAAGGACAGGAAGGGGCAGGAAAGGACAGGACATGAAAGAACAACTCAG
Organism: Mormoops blainvillei; assembly: GCA_004026545.1. NCBI lineage: Eukaryota > Metazoa > Chordata > Mammalia > Chiroptera > Mormoopidae > Mormoops > Mormoops blainvillei. The sequence goes on from PVJD01012129.1 coordinate 9,015, forward strand.
AGATAATGAAATGAGCTTTGGCTCACGGGACCGGTCACACCAATGGCTGGTCACAGCCGGACCTCTCCACCAGGATGAGTGCATCCACTCAGGTCGACCACTGAGGAGCAAGTGATAATGCCGTCTCTTTAAACATCTGGGGACGCATCCCAGGGACTTGCCTTTGGAGTCTCAGTACTTTCTTTTGATTATCTTCAAGGGGCAAAATGCCACCCTTTGTAGATGAATAGAATTTTTGAAAAAAAATCAAAACTCATCCATAGCCAACGCAGGTCATTTGGTTACAGTTTAGTTCAATTCAACAAATATTTGCCGAGTGTCTGCAGCCTGCGAGGTTCTGCGCTAGGTTCTGGGAATCAGATAAATCCCGACTTTGCCCTCTTGGTACTGACAGCCTGGCAGGGAAGACAGATGCTCTTGTAAAGACAGGTGACCACCCGGATGGTGAGAGCAGCGGAAAGGTGGATGCTGAGGAAACACATAACAGGGAGTGTGGCGTTGGAGCAGAGACTTGACGTATGAGAGGAGGTGGTCAGATAAAGAGTAGAAGGAAAAGAGAAGAGTGTTCAGACTGAAGGAACAGCATAAAGGATAAAAATGTTAGTCTCGTTTATTGAACACCAATGATGCATCACGTGCTATTCTAAGTAGTTTAAATTCTTACGGATTATCTCACCTAATCCCCACAATAAACATATGTGGTAGGTGCCATTATTATCCCCCGATTACAGGGGAGAAAGCAGGTACAGACAGAATAAGTAACTTTCCCCGATTAGTAAATACAGAACTGGGACTTAAACCTAGGCCTTCTGGTTCTAGACCCACTCCGAATTGCTCTGTGAGAGAGCGCCTGTGCGCTCAAGTGCACGGCATTGTTTAAATTAATATAATGAGCGTTCCTTTCAAGATTACGAGAGGGGAGCCCTGGCCAGGTGGCTCGGTTAGTTGGAGCATCGTCCCGTAAACCAAAGGTTGAGGGTTTGATTCTTGGTCGGGGCACATGCAAGAGAAAAGTGATGAGTGTTTCTGTCTCACACTGATATTTCTCTCTCTCTCTTTCTGTCTCCCTTCCTCTTTCTCTAAAGTCAATAATCATGCCCTCAGGTGAGGATTAAAAAAAAAAAGAGTACAGGCGGGGAGAACTGTGGAAGTGTAAATCAGTACAATCTTTCAGAAAAATGATGTGGCAACATGTGCGCGAAGAGCGTTAAAGGTGTGCATACTCTTTGACCCAGTGTTTTCACTTCTAGAAATGTAGCCAAAGGAAATAATCAGCAACTTACATAAAGGCGTACAATAGGAAACAGCTGAAATGTCCTTCAGTAGGGATTGGTCAAAATCGTTAGAGCATATTTATGCAACCGAACATTAGGCAGCCTTTAAAAATTAAAAATCCTCTTTGCTCCTCTTGGTTTGTGTTTTAAGGGTGTTTTAAGAAAGGATAAGAGAGGTCTGTGAAAAGAAAGGGGGAATGGGCCCCTCTGTCAGGACAGCAAAAAGTTGTAGCTGGGACCCCTAGGTAGTTCTGGGGGAGGCAGGGAGGCCGGGCAGAGGGGAGGCCTGCGGAGAAGTGAGACTTGGCCCCCAGCAATCGTGACCTGGGGAGGGGTGCGGCCAGTCAGGGACCAACCTGGGCCCTGGCACTGGCTCCAGGCTCTGGGTTTAAAAGAGTTTTAAAAGCTTATTAAAAAGGTTTCTTAGACATCAAATGGCTCTTAAAAATCAATATTTTGATGATTTGAGTTTAAGAGAATCAGAAACATATGGATGAAATTGCCCTTGAATTATATACACTTTAAAAAAAAATGTGTTGGTCTTTAGCAAGCCCAAATATTTTAAAAACAGATAGAGACATTTTCGTCATATCCAGACAGAGTTCTGCTGGGTCAACTTGAAGAGTACAGACAGGAGATAAGTGGGAGGAGGGCAGGGCTCAGAGGGGGACGCAAGGAAATTCCTCTAGCTAGAGCCTTCCACGCGGGTAGGACTGCGGGGGCAACTGCACTGCACCTGTGTGCTGCGTGTGCATGCAGGCATGTGCCCTAGGTGTATATGAGCGAACATAGGTATCCATTCTCCTCTGAGTCTGCCTGTGCTCTCCTGAGCTCACGTCCCATGGCCAGCCTTGTCCCTCTGTGCCCCATGCGTATTTGTGTGTCCAGGACTACACTCAGCCTGAAGCTTGAGGGTCGAGTCTAGTCCTGGACCCATCATCTCCCCGCTCCTCAGTGGATGTGCTGCTGCCCACCCCTGGAAGCTTCAAGCCAGGTGGACACAGGCATCACCTAGCCCATCACTTAGCCGTGGGCTTGTTCTATGCATGAAATGTTAGGAATGAAGTCCAGTGTGTAAGTGATAGGACCAGAGCTGCTATAACCATGATTTTCTCCATAGACCGTCTGAGTTCCGAGGGCAGAATTTGAAAACCACAGATCTCATCCCAAATCTTTGTTTCACAGAGGAGGAAACAGAGGCCTACAGCAGGAAGACAGAAGGCACACCAACAGGGCCACAGGAAATGCTCGCACACACATCAGTTCAACTTTTCACAGTCCAAACCAATAAATAGTCACTCCACCCACCCTTTCTTCTGCCCCAGCACAAAATCTCGCATAGGGTGGTGGTTGATCCACAGGATTTCGGGATCAACATGATGGTGACGAAGAGGTTTCGGATTTGACTCTGTCTTTGTGGGGTCTTCCTGTGTTCAATTCCATCTTTGGGTTGAGAGTAGGAGCTCCCACTTTTAAACTCCACTGTGGAACCTTGAGAAGGAAACAGGGTACCTGGAGGCCTGGGCTGAGGAAACAGGTTGGAAGCCAGCTGGTTCCCCACCTCCAGCCCCTCCAGCCTCTGTGGCTTAGGTCCTTCACGATCCCCCTCCCCTGCTGGCCCAGGGAGCCCTGAGTAAGCTGTGCGTGGAGCAGGGTGAGAGATCAGCGCCCTAGGAGTGCTGGTTTTGACTCAGAAGGCCCTTAGGGGCATCCCTTGGGTACCTCACTTCCCTGGCTAGACCCATTTCTGGGCTGGGAGTTTGCCCTCTCCATCGGCTACCCCTAACTTCCATTTCTCTTGTTCCAAAGAACATGCTGGGTCCCCAGCCTTGTGATGCCTCTGAAGGACAAGAGGCTAGTTCTCTGCTGTGTCCCCTAGACTGGCTTTCTCTGGGGGACTGTTCTCTGGGGACATCACTGACACATTAGGCCAGCTGCATGTTGTCCACCAGCTCCACCTCTCCATCCTCACCAGCACCACCAAGGAGGCTTGTTAATTATTCCAGAAGTTTTCACCTTGATGGGCAGGTCTCATTGGCCAGAACTGAGGCTGGGGTCATTCCACCCCACCCCAAGTACATGGAATGAGATGGGAGGAGGGAGAAGGAATACCAGAAGTAGGGGAGAGATGGGTGTGGGTGAGCAAGTCTCCTGAAGGAGACAGGGCCATCTGCTGGCGTCTGAGATGGACTGGGCACCAGCCTGCAGGACGCCATGGACCACTAGCGGCCAGCCACTGGCGATGTGACAGTCACTAGAAGAGCCCAGGGAGATAAACCGACCATGTCTGCTAGACTTGAGATTCTTCAGCCCTGTCCTCTGGGTCTTCTTCAGGCTGGCTGGACTGGGGAGACAAGGGAAAAGTAGGAATGCACTGGGGGCCGGGTGGGGAGAAAGGAGGGAGCAAGCCAGGATCCCAAGACTGAGCCTGGCTTCTATGGCGTGATTCAGGGAAAGGGAGAGAGGGCTGATGACAGGTTTCTGAGGACCATGGCCACTTTTGCTGCGACAAGCTAGTATGCGGCCTGTGCGACGTGAAGAGGAAATTGGGAAGGAAAGCAAAGGAAAGGGAGTGGAAAACAACACTTAGATCAGGGTTCCTATTTCGGGACAGGCACTTCTCCCTGTCACCTAAGGGCCCAGTTCCTAGAGACTCCATGTGGACCCAGGCAGGCCAGGGGCTCATAGCCTCCTGAGGAGGGGCTGCCCCCATAGCATCTGACCACCGCGTCAGAATGGGCTAAAGTCTGTCCTCCTTCCCCTCCCGCCCAACAAAGGGAAGTCATTCTAAGCATCCAGCCCTTGCTCTGAGGACTTCCGAGGGGCTGCTGGGCATTGGTCAGGGCCAGCTAGGGAGACCCTGTGGTCCTGGAACACAGCCCCTCATCCTGCCTCTGCTCCTTTGCTCCCCCATCCGAGGCCCCCCAGCCATCCTAATTTAACTCCGTTCGGGCTGGCTGCAAGTCCCCTCCGCCCCCGCACATCACAGTCTTTGCTGAGCACTCTCTCTCAGACATAGGATGGGTGGGAAGACACGAAGTGGCTCTTGAAGGAGACTAACATTTGATTTAGCCGAGAGGGGAGTGGAAGTTCTGTCTCTGGCCCTCTTTTCTCACTTATCTCAATCTCCCTGCATCATCCTCTCCCTGGGCAACACCAGTGTCTGGGTTCAGACAACCCCAGAGCTCCAGCCCAGCGTCTTCCTCTCTGGACTCAAACCCCTAACAGCCAATCCGATACATGGCTAAGGCTGGCGTATCATCTTCTCCGCCCAGGATTCCTGCCTGTCCTCTCCACTCAGCCAAGCAGAGCAGGACACTGGGGTTCATCCTTAACATCACTCTTGCCCTCGTCCCTGCATCTCAGCTCATTGCGAGCCTCTCCCGCTTGTTCTGAGTGTCTCACATATGTCCCCTCACCGCCATCCCCCAAGGCCAAGCCATCAGTGCTCTCCTTAGGCAACCTTTCTTCCCATCAATCCTTTTTTCACATATACTTTTTAAAAAGCAAAGCTGCTCAACTCTTTCCCCTCTTAAAAGCCCTGGCAAGCTTCCCATTGTTTACCCGACAGAGCCCTGGCTTCTTGAGCCAGCGCACCTTGCCCTGGGTGACCTGGCCCATCCCTGCCCCAGCCCCGTCTCTGGACCCTCCTCTACCTGAACCTTCTGATCCAGGCCCAGGGAACTCCTTGCATGCCCCAGGCCCACTCTCTTACCTCTGTGCTTTGCACATGCTGTTCCCTATGCCTGGCATGCCCATCCTGGTCAGACCTGCTCTCAGCCCACGCCTGACATCTCTAGCAGGCCTGTGGCTCTCAGGGCATCTCACTCCATGCTGGGTCTGAGCACACTTTACCTGTACTGTTCTTTAGTTGTCTTTCTGAAAAGCCTGGGTGCATTTTGAGGGCAGGCACCATGTCTAAGAACCCAGCTCTGCATCTGTGGAACGGACGTGTGAGTGAGCGAGTCCGAATGGAACGCATTAGCCAGTGCCCTCTGGCCCTTTCTCTGGATAAGGTCGCATCGGATACAGGCCTCTGGGACACCCTGTGTGCCAGTCATCCGGTCCTTGCCAAAGACACAGCAACCCCGCTACGGAATCTGACTTTTTTTAAGGTTAGGCTGTTTTAGATACAGTCCAGGGCTGCAATGGAGAGGCTCGAGCACCCTGCTGACCCCTGCATGGACGGAGTCTGATGAAGAATAACAGGAATCTGAGCAAGGGACCTGGAAGCTGACCAGGTCCCACCTACCCAAGCTATTGGCCACTCGCCTCTTTATCCAGTCCACAAACATTGAGTGCCTACGGTGTGCTCGGCACTCTCCCAGGTGCTTGGACATACGCAATAAACCAAATAGACGCAGCCCGCCCCTCCAGGACTCGGTATTCGAGTAAGGAAGACAGGCCTCGAACACACGCATATGGAGCCAGCATGTGCCAAGAGGGAGAGGGACAGAGCTGATTCGGAGCAGGCAGCTGCAAACAGGTGGCCGGGCAGGCCCTCTCCGAGGGACAGTGTTCAAGCTGAGACCTCAAATACGGGAATGAGCTCTAGCTGCACGCAGAGCTGAGGAGAGGGGCCCACCTAGGGAGGAGGCGGCCTGGGCAATGGCTCGAATGACGCCTTTAATCTCTCCCTCTGAACTTCAGTTTCCCCATCTGTGGTGGGGAACCAAATACTTCTGCTGCCTACTCACAGGGCTTTGGCGGGGGTCATGGGGGAAGGACGTGTCCAGGCAGACCCTGAGGCCATTTGATTCTGTTCTTGTGTTTACGGCAAGGCAGCTGTCCCGCTGTTCTTCCACAGGGAGACACCCCCATCTCCATCCTCCTTAACAAGTAAAGCAGGCCAAGAGGATGTGTTTAAAAGTCTCAGGAATAAAGTAGTGACTAAGTGAAAGTAATTGGTATTTCTCAGTCCCCAGAAATACATCTCATAAATGCTGTAGGTTTGTTCGTCCTTACCAGGTAAAGACTAGAATCAATAAAGAAGTATTTCCAACTGGGGCACGAAGGATAGAAATCACCCTGGGAGGGTCTGCTTTCCGCCATTATCAACCACCAACTTCTCAGTGTGAATATTATCATTAGAATCTGTCAGGAGGCCGAGTTTTCACAGACAGATGAGAGTGCAGGGACCTCATCTGAAATGGGTAGAAGATACCACTGAGGGGTAAGTGAGGAGACCAGGTCTTTCTGACAGTGAACTTCAAGGATCACCCCAGTGCCAGGCACAGCATCTGGAACAGAGCCGGGGCTGCATAGAGGTTCGCTGAGTGAATCAACAAACGTTTTCACCACCTCACCCCCAGCACGGAGGCTTCTGGGCAACCTGAGTTCTCCAAGGTCCCCACTCCTTTCCCTTTCCCCTTTCTTTCTTCGATTCTTCTTTCCAGTCTCCCCACGCTTTCCTTGCAGGCTGTCAGGGGTATTAATGTTCTCACTTTCCCAGTGGACCATTGGCCGGGCCAGTGGGACCGTGTGTGCGTGGGGGCACATGGGCTGTGAAGGGCCTGTGAGGAGACAAAGGCCCCTGAGTGAGATGCAGGGCACAGCTGAACTGCCCTGAACTTTCCTTTTTGTTTTCAAGGAAATGCATAATCCAAGAACCACCCACGGGCCCTGGCGGCCCAGCTAAGCAGGGCTGGAATGTGCTGCCTTTCCCGTTAGTAATTGTTTTTTCTGGTTAGCCTGTAACCCTTCCCCCGCCATTTTCCTGCCACTGGAGCGAGGACCTCTCACCAGGGCAGCAGCGGAGCTGGAGGAAAGGGGTGCGGGGTGAGGGCGGGCGGGGGGGACACAAGGCTGCCTCTGCAAGGCTCCCCCAGGGCGCGGCCAGTGGGATTGAGGACCTGCCCTTGGCATTGCATCACAGACCATCTGCCTGCACAGCAATTCTTTCCCTGTTCTCCTGTCTGCCTCTGCTCTTGCGAGAGGGGCTAGGGGCTGCCAAGGACCCTGGAACGCAGCCTGGCGTTGCATGGGGCCTGCCAGCCTCTGTTACAGTGCCTGTGTATCCAAACTATTGCTTTGTTCGTGACTGTGAGTGGGTGTCAGCACGAACTGGCGTAGAAATATGAGCTTGTGTGGCTGGCTGTGATCTGGGGCACGGAGGACCCACTTGTGGTCTCACTTTGTGTGTGTGTGTGGCGTGCATGTGTGTGTGTGCTGGGACAGGAAAGAGGCTTGCTCCTGAGCTGAATCAGCACTTCTCTTTCCCACCCACCCAGTCGAGTGCCTGAGCCTTTGCCCAGGAAGACGACACCCTTGTTCCCCGTGTTTCCATCCTTGGCTGCCCCTCCCCCACTGACAGGAGGGCGTAAACATGGCACCCTGGGCCTCTTGTTAGCCCCTTGTCTTTTATCCATGGAGATTCAAGAGGTCAGAGGTTTGTGCTGTTTCCTGACCTGCTTGGCCAGGCCCTGTGTGCTCCGGTCCTGGGGGAAACAGTCTGGGGCGCTCCGGCCGCATTTCCTGCGGCGGCTGTAGCTCAAGGCCAGGCTTCTGCTCAGACAGGAGTGGCCTCTGCAGGGGAAGAAGGGGCAGAGGGTGTCCGTCACCGCACCTCAGCACTACCCTCTCTCCAGGCTGACCACGGCTACCTCACCCTCAGATAGGGCTGACACGCTGATTCGACTTCTTAGAATGAGCACCGCCGTTCTGGACAGGGAGCAGGCGCCGGGCTGGACGGGGTTTGCCCCTCCTAGAGCGGCAGCTCAGGATCACAGAGGGGATAGGAAGTCAGGAGCTGGGGAAGGCCAGGCCCACTCCACCGGCCTCATCTGACAAAGGCTCGGGTCACAGGCCCGCCTGCGCCCTGAGCAGCTGGTGGAGAGGCAGTGCCAGGCCTGGTCCAGTGCGGCCACTGAACATTTGGTGCGAATCAAAGGCTTTTTCCAGCCAGCAGAGAAATGCTGCCGAGTGGGGTTTGGGAACGGGCCTGGCAGGGCAAACACTGCCCTAATTGAGGCCCTTCTAGACTTTTAATTACAAGCAGTGTTTTCCCAAGCTTCCTAATTGACCATGGAGACCCACTGGTGTTATTGCCCATGCCAAGGACAGAAAAAAAATTGTTGTTAAAGCTTTTTCAGCAAGGTTTATTTTAGCTTAGCCATGTTTTGAGGTGGAACAGCTCACACAAGTGAAGCCAGAACCACTTTTCTGAGAGGGCCTCCTGCAGACACAGAGAGACCCACACCCGTAGGTGTGATCAGACACGCAGAACATGCAAGCACACAGACAGATACTTCTAGAGAAAGACACATGTACAGACAGACACAGTCACAGTCATGGATGTGGTTGCAAATGCTGTAAACACCAGGCTGGAAATCCAGTCCAAGCACCCAGAGCGTTTTAGAAAGGAAAACATTGTTCCTGGCTCCGCCAGCTCTCCCCGCCCCTCCACTTCCTCAGTCCCTCCAGGCCGGCGGGGCCCCGGCCTGCTTTGGAACCCCCATCCCCTTCACACAGCCTGTTTACAAGGCCCAGGATAGATTTCAAACCCCCAGCTGGGGGTTCCTTATGCCAGGGAAACCTTTGTCCCGCTCCTGTCCTAGTCACCGGGGGACATGGCTGTCTGGGAAGAAAGGCCATTGCTCTTGTCTGTGGGTAAAAGGACCCACATTCAGCACCCCAGCTGAATCATGTGGCATCTCCCAAGAGAAACATCTGAAGGGTTCTGGGAACAGCTGGTCCAGGTTACAGGTACAGAAACCTAAGGTGTCTCTGGACACTTGAGCACCGAGCCCTGCTTGTGCATAAGAGTCACCTAGACTCCAGGACTCCCTCAGGGCAACAAAACTTGGATCCCACGGTTGGGGCCTGGGAGTCTGTATTTTAAGCCACTGATCGCATTGTATCTTAAATACCAGGAGTGCTCAGTACGTGTTTGTTGATTCCGTGAATTGTGCACGCTGGTCTCTGGGGGCCCTGACAGCTCTGAAAGACAGAGCAGGGTCCCCTGACGTGGGTGATCTGGGAGGAAAGCCCCAGGGAAGCCCTTCTTCCCTTCTCCTCTTTCTCTGCCCCTCGTGCTCTGTGCCTATGGGGCCGAACCTCCAGGTGGCCTCGTGTCCAATGACGAGCCCAGGACTGGTATACAGTAGAGATGGGCAGGGGGAGGGCTCCCAGTGGGGATGGACCACTCTGCCATTTTGCCAAGGGTCCCCTTGGGTCTGGGCAGTGCTCAAACACAAGGCAGGAGGCCAGAGGCCAGGAGCAGAGGGGACCGTTTGCCAGGCCCAGCCCTGCCAGCCATGGCTTGGGAAGGGTGAGCCTTGGTGGCCGTTATGGGCCGTTGCTATCACCCCTTATCTGGGGCTCCTGGCTCTTACACCATGTCCCCAACGGCCCCTGGAGTCAGGGGCCCATGTTGTTCCCTCCCCAAACAGACGGTTACTGGGTTTCCGTTGTTTGGGGAGGGAGTAAGGGGCTGTCTGCTTAATTAATCATTTTAGGCCACCCTGGGAAACTCATTAAGCCACCTCTCAGGGCTGGGAGCAGGAATGCGGCTCTCAAAGTTGGAACTTTCTGGTCTGCCACATTGGGGTCCATTTTTCCTTCCGCTCGTGTGCCCTCCCACGCATGAGAGTGTGCCTGTGTGCCGGTGTGTGGGAACGTGTGTGAGAGAGAGCGCGCTCTCCAGTGTGCCCTTGTGTCTGCGACTGAGTGTGTGTTGTGTTTCCTAGATTCTGCAAGGAACTTCCCCTGATTCTTCTTAATTACCAGCCTAGAAGAAACTCAAGATGCTTGGAGCAAAGGTCAAACTCCACCTGTTTTCCCTGCACTTCATTTTCTGGCAGTTCCCACAATAGTACAGATAAGTAAAAGATTAAGGCAATCTTTTCTAATTAAAGTAATTTAAAAACAGCGATGATTGCACCTTTCATCTGAAAGGGAAAATATTTACTCATCCAAACTGCAGGCCCTTAAATGCATTCAGGAGGTCTATTTTGACAAACAGATCCTCCTCCCCTCCCCCGGCCCATTCTCTCTCCTCCAGGACACACACACACAAAGGCTGGTTTATTTAGCAAGAGCCGGCTTGACGGGGCACCCTGAAAGCTGGGGGAGGATGGGAGTCTGGGCAGGTTTTGAGCAAATGGACACTTTAGCCGGGTCCCTGCCAGGTCCTATTGAGAACCTTTCTGGGGCCGTTGGGATTTTGATTTGACCAATAGGTGTTTTCCTGTTGTTTCTTCCCCAGGGGCACCTACCCAAGGGCCCCCTGCCTCCCTCTGACAGCTCCACTCCCTTTAGGCCTCTTCCCTCTGAACTGGCTGGCATGGAGGGCTCAGAATGGAAGAACCTGTTGGAGGCTTGGATATAGACTGTCCTTCTGCCCATCTGTCCATCCTTTCGTCTGGCATGCACGTGTTAGGTTGCTGTCTGGCACAAACCTCTGTGCTTGACATACAAGTACTTCATCAGCCCTGAAGGGGTGCTGTGACCCAGTCCCTACCCTCAAGAAACACAAAGTTTAACAATCTTTTGAGCAAACCGCGCTTGGCTCACCCAGGGGCAACCAAACAGGATGCAAGCTGCCGTATTTCACTCTGAGCTTCTGAGGCAGCTTCCTGGCTAATGTGGTTTGGTCTCACAAATTACTTTTCCCTAACCAGGGAGTGCTTCCTGTGACACGTGACTGTGGGGACAGGGGTGCTCTGACACTCCAGGGCCAGGACTCTAGGGGCTGGGGTCTTTGGGGGAGTGGGGGTGGGGGTACGGGCAGAGGTGTGAACATGCAACCCCATGGTCTGAGGGTGGCCTGATCTCTGCCCCATACAGCCCTCCTCCCCGTCTCCACCGCCAGGAGATAGAACATGCTTTGGAACTGGTGCAGCCAGCACTTGAGTGGCCCCGGTGGAATAACCTCATTTACAGGCTGTTCCCCTATCCTCAGAATATGACATGAAGGAAAACAATGGGAACTAGCTCCAGCAATGTCTGGGCCCAGCTGTCCCCTGAGACGGACTCGGTTGCCTCTGTGAGCCCAGGCTAGACAGTGTCCTCAGCATGACCCAGAGCCCTCAGCTGTCTCCCTGTAGAGGCACAACCTCAAAGAGCAAGCATGGGCAGACCGTTTCTGCAGGGGGCCTACTGTCCAGGTGGGCTGGGCCAGGAGGAAGGATGGTGTGTGCCAGCGTGTGCACTTGTGCGTGCTCTGTGCCTGGCCTGCTCGTGGATGGGCTTGCTTTGTAACCGGAGCAGCCTGGGTATCAGAGACTGGAGCCAGAACTATGGGCTTCTCCCTGTTCCACAAGCTCACTCAGAGTCAATCATCAGTGCATTCTCGACTCTGGCAAAGCTGTCCCCAAACCTCCCTCTCTTTCCCGTCCTTGTATCTCCAGTCACCACCACTAGCGTGACAGCTCTGATTGTGCCACTGCTCTGCCCGGTCACCTGCAAGAGCTCCCACTCCTGGGGAAACAGATTTACTGGCACACATAAAGCAAATGGTCTCCATGGCCCATGACCCCAACTGTACTCTTCCTGCTGCTCCTAAGCACCAGGGGAGCTCTGTGAGAAGCTGTGAAAGCCATAGCTTCTCTCCCAGGAGTATTGTCAACCGAAGCATGCCTAGGTGGCCTCCGCATAAAGGTGCAGACAGCTGCAGGGGTCCCGGTGCCCGAGCCCACACCTAGGGTACAGGATGGGAACTTTCAGTCCCATAGGCTCAACGGCCATGTTTGTCTCTAGGTTGCACCCACCCTGTCCTCCTTCCAACCTCAGTCCAAGCCCTCCCCCAGGAAGCTGTGGTGCCAGTCCCTCAGGCCCAGAGCCTGAGCCTGCAGGTGACCCTCAGCAAGGCCGGCCAGCCAGGGCTCCCTCAGTGAGTTGTGTTTGACCACCCTACGCATTAGGTGATTAAATTGCTCCGTGTAAACAGTCCCCAGAGGACTGGAATCCTTGTTGCAAAAATAAATTTTCTCTCTGAACCTAGCTTTTCTCTGCATGCATTCTGGTCGCCCCCCACCCCTCAACTATTCTAGTGTCCCAGCCACTTTTATCTTTTTCTTTTTCTCCCACTGAGGCCCAAATAAACGTCCTGTAAACAAAGTTTCAGTCCACGCTCTCAGAGACACAGGGCATGCTTGCTTACTACAGACTCAACTCTCATTCTGCTCACTGCCTGCAAGAGACCTCTGGCGTGATGGGGTGGAGGTGTCAAAGATCACTAAGGGACACTCACAGGAAGAAGTCAGCTTAAAGCAGTTCAACAAAAAATTGTCCTGGAAGATGCCTCTCCCTTCCCATACCTCACTGCCAGATGCAGAGCAGGAGGGGACAGCTGAAGGGCTCACTTTGGCGGAGGCCTGCCTGGCTGGTGCTGGTGCAGTCTGACAATGAGACTATAGTTTTCTTTTGTCTATATGATCTGAAAAGGATTCTGTTCTTTTCAAGTGTGATTTTTAAAAAATTATTTTCATCTCGAACTCTCCCCTCATCCCAACCACCACCAAGGGAACATATCTCTGAAGAGATAATATAAAACAAAGGGAAAATATGATCAGAGGGAAATCTAGTTTGCACACAACTCTCCTGGAACGTGGCTACTTTGTGACTCGGGGAGGTTCTGGTCATCACTTGAATCAATTGGGTATTTCTGGGTTGGTGCGCTGAAGTCACTGTGGGGTAGGGGTAAATGTATGTGCGGGTTTGTGTGTGCAAGTGCTGCCTTGGAGGTCTCTGTCCAGGGCAGGGGTCTCCCCTGCACTGGGTGTGTGGACAGGTGGGGGACATTCACTCCTGAGTTGTCTGGATTAAAAAGACTGGCAGTTCTGGCAGTTCTTGGAGGGAGGCACTGTGCTCATTTCCATCCCCCAAGGGGACCAGCCCGGAGAGGAAGGTGTCCGGGTCAGAGGCTGAGGCTCTTCATTTGTAAGAGTTGTCTGAGGAGGTGGAGCTCCTGGTCCCCCTGCCCGTGTCTGAGGAGCAGGCCTGAGAGATGTGGCCCTGGTCCCCTGCCTGATGTAAGGGCAGGGTCCGCTGTGCCCTTTCCTTGGCCACTGCTCCCAGGGTTGGCCTTCACCGGGTGCGGGCCCCACCATCACGGCACAACTGCTGACGGTCCTAAACCAGAGGCCTCCTGTGGGACAAACAACACCTAGCTAAGGTGGCTTTTCTCCTTTAAGAGAGCGCATTCCTCAGCAGGACAGTTGCCTCCAGGGCTCTCTCCCACTCCCACTTTGAAGCCAGGCAGAAAAAAATGCCTGGTGGGCAGGATTATGGGATTAGTCAGCTTTCCCAAAACAGGCCCCGGGGCTCTGGTTCCAAAATGAGTTTTGGTCTGAGCCTTTCCTTGTGATTAGTGACAGCTGTGTCAGCTGCCCATCCTCTTCCCTCTCCTAGCCTTGTCTCTTCCCTGAGTGCCGGTAACTCACTGTGTCACGGGCCCCAGAAGTTTGGGGGAATCATGAGCCCTGTGGCTCAATGACCCTGGCCGGGCCCAAGGAGGAAGAAATTACTGACTGGACCAAGGGGTTGGCAAAGCCAACCCCTTCCTCTCCCCACCAGAGAGCAGTCCCCAGAGGCCACCCTGTGCTAGATGGGCCGAGGGGGTGGGGGCTATTAGGCTGTGATAACCTGTAGTCTGTCCAGCTCCTGTCTTAGATTCCTGCCAGCCCTCTGTTCCTACTGGACCTCTGAACCCAGCCACCAGGGTCCCCTACACTCGGGGACAGGCTGGGCACCTTGGCCTTCCTTGAGCTGGGCCTGCCCTGTGGTCTCAGTCAGCTTGTGGGCCACGTACTCCAGTTTCAGAGCTGGCATTTCCCAGGAAAGGAGTTCCTAAAGACCAATCTGCTGAGGCCGCCATGCTGGAACAGCTGGACGCCTGAGGGTGTCCCCGAGGACAGTTGCAGGGCTTAGCTAGGAGTCAGGGAGACGTGCCTCATCACCCCCTGCATGCGCCCAGGGCCTCATCTGCATTCAGAAGTTCCTTGCAGAGAAACCACACTCACAGTTGACATTTCTATAGGAGACACTCTCCTTGGAGCTTTTCCTCTGTGTAAAGGCTCTGGAAACAAAATAAAATTTTGGTTCTTTCGCTGATACCTGCCACCCCTAGAGTCAGTGTAGTCCTCTTCTTAGCCTTTTAGCTCGTCAAAAATTTTTGGGTGGAGTTGACCTGGTAGTCTGTCTGCAAATGAGGTTCTGCTGCCATGTGACAGCCACTAGGGGGTGCCTGGACTTGACTCCTCTGGACCGATATATCCCAGGCCACACTCCTAATCTGAGACCAGAGCGAGACAGGACCGAGGGCTCTGAGTCAGCAGAGCCCAGAGCTCTGCAGTTGCTGACCCCTGACCATGGGAACCGGGGACAAAGCTAAACTTTCAGTCCACTGGGTGCTGTTGAGTGCTGGCTGTGACTTAGAAAATGTGTTTGTGCCCGTAGCACCCAGTTGGTGCTGAAAATTGAGTGGCATGTTTTGGCGTGTTCTGGCCTCCAGGCTGAAAACTGTTTATTCAAACAATTAAGAACACGACTTCAGCTGAACCACAAAATCAGGCGGAAACCTTTATCTTGGGTGGCAGGCTCTTGGTTTCCTCCTGTGCCCTTGCAGGGTTGCGAGCGGGGCCACACGAGACGGGGTGTGTCTGGGAGTGAGTCCAGGGGCTGTGGCCTTGCTCAGGAGACATCAGCAAGCCTTCTTGCTTGTCCTTCGTGTTGAAGATGGGGACGGGAATGAGGGTGTTAGGAGGGAACCCAAGCTCTTTAATCAGAGACTGTAGAGACTCTGGAGTCTCTTGAGGTGAGAGAGGGTGGGGCTTCTTCTGCAATTAACCATGAGATGCAGTATCTGCTGGAGCATCTTCTGTTACATCAGAGATGACTGTCTCAAATTATCTTCTTGGCCTCCTCCAGCCAAGAAATATATAAGCTCACATCACCCACCCCAAGTCCAGGACACCAGGGGGGACCTTGGCTCTGGCACCACCTGGCCCCTCTTTCAGTCCCCAGCCTTGGGGGTTCCTGGGCCTCTACTACAATGAGGGGTTCATGGAGAGGTAAGTCAGGTATTTGCTCACAACCCTTTTTGAAGTTTAAGCGTCTCCCAAAACAGAACCCAAGCCGTTAGCCTCCCCTAGTAGCTCTGAGAGGAGCTGGCCCACCTCAGCCACAGCTGGTCGCGGTTGGCCGCCGTGTTGAGACACATGGTCTCATGACTGGATGCTTGAGCATTCTGTGTGGAGTGGGCCATGATGGCCTCCCCCCACCACCCTGAGCTGGTATCCCCTCACCCACAGCCCCCACGGCAGGCCTGCCCTATTCATAAACCTTCCATTCACAAGGCCTGCAGGCCTCGTTTCTAGAACCTCAGTTTTCAAAATCCTACATCTTATTCTGTCTCTACATGATTCACATTCGTCAATCTCATCTCCCAAGATGCATGATGCGAAAACTTCTTGGGGCAAGAATTTCATCTGCTGTCAATCACAAGACTCACCCTCACCCCTGCCCATGACCCAGTGGAGGTCTAGGCTGAGGCTAATAAGTGATTTGGGCTAATGACCCTTGTCAAAGGGTGTGTGTGTTGGGTTAGGGAGTGCTGGGCGGGTCACTGGAACACATCTGACCTCTCTTTGTCTGCCTCGGCAGCTCCCTTGGTGCGTATCCCTCTTCCCCCAGCCCCCGACCCTGAGGGTGGCGTGCAAGAGCCAAGCCCCTGAGGGGCAAGAGGGTGGTGTTCCCCTTCTGGAAGTGCCTTCTCACACTGCCCAGTGTGGATCCCGGCACAGGCCGTGGAGGACGGGAGTCTGGGTGGAAGCAATCGAATTTCCAATCCCCTTCTCCACCCTGGCTCCAATCCCAGTTTTAGGAGAAGCACAGCAAAGAAAATAAGCCTGCCTAGGGCTGAGCCAAGGGTGGGGGAGGACAGCAATCCAGGGAGGTGAAAATTAGGCAATAGCATGAAGAATTCTGCATTGTTTCAAAACTGGTCAATTGCTTCCATATTCATACAGATTGGTAGAGGGACATAGACTCAGTATGGTGGGGAAATAGGGTTATAACGATAGAGGAAAGAAGAAACATAAAACGCTACAAACACCAGGGGAGGTTACCATGGGTTGCCCGTTGGCCCACTAGGCCAGAGGCTCAGGGTGGTGAGAGAGCATCCCACCCTGTTGCCTGTTCCCCCCCAGGGCTGCTGGCCCGGCTCAGCACCCTTCACCTCTACCTGGGCAGCTCAGAGATTGTGACTGTCAGCAGGCCCTTTGCCCTGAGCTGGGCCCTCACCACCCCCCATTTTCTGGAGACTTTGGGGAGCTTTTCTAAGTTGCTGGCTGATGGCCTTGGGAGAGTGAGGGGGGCCTGAGTGTGGTGACTGCAGCTGCGAGTGGGGGTAGGAGGGACAGGGGACTGAGGATTCGGTGGGTCTCTCTCCTTCTCAGAAGGGGAAAAATGTAGGAGGGGAGGTGGCTCAGCAGTTCTTGTTGCATGACCTCAGTACACGACCCCTCCTCTCACCACGCTTTGCGGGAGGAGGCCAGCCTGCAGAGTGGAGGGCAATAATAATCGCTCTCATTCACTGAGTGACTGCATGCCGCAGGCACCGGGCTCATGCTTCATGCAGTTATTTTATTTAATCACCAAAACACCCTCCCAAGGTGAGAATGGTTCCCCTTCTGCAGAAAGGGAAATCATCTCAGGCCAGGGAGCTTGCTTAAGGTCACAGTTCTTAAGCAGCAGAGCTGGGGCCTGTTGGCAAAGCCTTGCTCTCCAGTCCTCTGTTACCCGACTTGGCCATGGCCCTAGGGAGGAGGCAGCCTGTGCACAGAGTCCCCGTCCAGGGCGGACTGGGGCTGGTGGACGGCTGAGCAGCCCTGTCTCATTTGCTCTCAGGCAGAGTGGGACGGGGCTCTGAAGGCTGCCCTGGTTTCCTTTAGGACACAGTGCTGCTCCCCAGGGGCCGAGCCCATATGCTAATCACCTGGGCAGGCCTGACTCCTCACCAGAGGTGTGAACATGCCTGGGTGTTGGGACCAACCCGGAATGAGGCCCTTTAATGGACAAGTTGGAATCCGTTTGTGAGCAGTAAACTGTCCCGGTCCCTGGGGCCATTTTCCATCATAAATGTGAACAATTTGACTCTGCAGATCCCCAGTGCTGGAGCCACGTCCAAGGCAACACGGTTTGTGGGAGCTGGGTCTGCCAGTGGCTAAACCTCCAGTGGAGGCCACAAGCCCTGGCCCACCTGCTTGGCACTGAGGGTCCTGCCTTCCTCCTGAGAGCCTGATCTAGTCTTCTGGGGCCTGCACTTTCCTGATTATCCTTGGACCGTTGAGCTGACTGTTTCCTATCAGCTTCTGGCTACTGGTTCTGCTGTCCCTCACCAGGCTCTAGTCAAGAGTCTCTCTCCCATGGGTGTCTTTTGTGCCCACAGCTCCAGGGAGCATGATATGTGTATGAACTCAGAGCTATATCGCTAGCCCTGACTTCTCTGCCTATGAGATTCTCCACCGGGGTGTTCCACAGGCACCTCCAACTTCTGCTGTCTAATCTGAGCTCACCTTCCCCGTGGACCCCAACTCACACCACCAGTGGGCCCAGAACTTCTCTGGAATTTACTTTGGCGCCCCCCGCCCCCAGTCTCCCAGGCAGCTCCAAGTCCTGATTCTCAACCCTAAGATGTCACACCTTCATCTTCCCTTCTCCAATCCTTTTGAAATCCCATGTACGGATGGTCCCTGACTTATGATGGTTTCACTTATGATTTTTTGACATTATGATGGTGCAAAAGCGACATGCATAATAAATTACATGAGAAATTTAACACTTTATTATAAAATAGGCTTTTCGTTAGACAGTTCTGCTCAACTGTAGGCTAATATAAGTGTTCTGAGCATGTTTAAGGTAGGCTAGGCTAAGCTATAATATTTGGTAGGCTAGGTGTATTAAATGCATTGTCAACTTAAGGGATTTTCGACTTACTATTGGGATGTAACCCCATTGTAAATCAGGGGACATCTCTACTGGGTCATTTATTGCAAGAGCCTCCCGACTATCTCTCTCTTTTATGTTCCCAAGCAATCACCCCAAAGCCAGGCTCCGAGCATGTTATTTCCCAGCTCCAAAACTCTGCCTGGCTCCGCAGTGCCTCCAAAGCAAACCCAGACTCTGTTCACGGTCCCCACCCTGAGTCAACTCCCAACCCTGCTTCCCAGCCTGGTTGCCTGGCCTTGGTCCTCAGAACCTGTGTGGCGCAACTGTTCCAGACTCCCTAAGTCAGCCTTGTGCCTACTGACTCTGTGACGGGGCCCCCACATGCCTTCTGCTTGGCGTGGACAGTCTCGCTTCTTCCCATCACAGTCCAACCATTTGATCAAGACCTGGCCCAGGCACTAAACACCCAAGCCCAGATGATAGTTAAGACTCCGGAAGCCAGAGCCAGACTGACCAGGTACAACACTGAGTTCTACTATTTCTGTTGTTTGACCTTTTGGCCACTTAACCCTCTGTGCCTTGCTTTACTCATCTATGAAATGAGAATAATAGTAGTAGCATTTGCTTCATTGAGTCTTTGACAATTAAGTGAGACTATTTAGAAAGAGGAACATCGTCGGCCTGTGGTCTGCTATGATACCCCTGAGTATGAAGCCTCCTCTGATTCCCTAGGCCAGGACTCCGTACCTCATGGCCTTTCATTGGCACCATGAACAGCCCTTACATATTTGCCTGGTTGTGCAGTTAGAATTCTTTGATGGCAATTGGGCAATTGTCAGAAACTCACTGGGGGAATTAGGAGGATTTTTATCATGAGCATATGGGTGGAGTGTATAGCACCCAAAGGCAGGAATGCAGTAGCACCTCAGGGAGTCCTGACATTGGCAGCTGGAAGTACTACTTGAAGAGCCTTCTGTCTCTGAACTTCCACTTAATTATTTCCTTTGTAGACCATAGCTTAAAGACTTGGCTGAAACGCGTTGCCCACAGCACTCAAGAATACACATGCCACTGGGTACATGGAATGATGGGATCTCTCCCTTGGTCTAAGTTCAGAAGCTCTGAGCAGCCTCTCTTGTGCAGGGGCAGAGGTAGGGGCAGGGGCAGGGGTCATGTTATACAGAATTATTGCTGAGTGTATGTCATTATGGGAGAGGAAATGAATTTAGTAGAGGTCCATGACACAGGTACTAGGTTGGTCTCCCAAATCTGTTTCTCCATCTGTCTTAGTTATAGAACTCCCAGTGTTGCTGCCTTGAAGAAAGACTACGTTTCCCAAGCTCCCTTGCAGCTGAATATAGCCATGTGACTAAGTTCTGGTCAAAGTTTCTTTAAAGGGTACAGGATATCCTTTTTTGCTTCTTCCTAGTAGCTGGACTCTGGAGCCAGATTGAGTTGAAATCCTGGTCTTACCACTTAGTTGTGTGACCTTGGACAAGTTGCCTAACCCTTTTGTGCCATAGTTTTCTTAGCAATAAAATGGGGGTAAAAATAATACTGCTGTAAGAGGGCTACTGTGAGGATTCCATGAATTAGTGTTTGAAGAGTGATTTCTGGTGCATTGTGTGTGCTCCGTAAGTTTGGCCCCAGTGAAAAAGATGGTGATGACAGTGAAGAAGAGGAGGCTAGGTTTGGGCTTGAGTGTCATGTTGTGTGAAGAGGCAGAGCCACATATTACGGCTAACCTGGGCCCATAATGGTTGTTGAGCCCCAACCAGCCTGACTGCTTGCCTCTTGACTTTGTTGACAGAAGAGAAAAGTAAACTCCCACCTTGGTTAAGCCGCCATTATGTGGGGTTTTCAGTTACTTGCAGCCTCACCTAATCCTGAAGGATATCTGGCCTTGTACGTTCAGCATACAGCCCTGCCCACTGTGTCATGTTGTAGTCCCTTGAGACCATGTCTTCTTGTGCCTACTTAAGTTGTACATTCCTTCAGACAGGATCGCTTTCCATGCTATCTTCGTGTTTTCTATTTTCCTTTAAAAATCCTGCTCACAGTAGGGGCTCAGGAAGTTAAGTATTGAATGAATGGAAGGATGATGCTAAAAATCGTTGTTCTGGTTAGTTAGACACCACCCATATTCTGAAACATCCAAAAGATTCTTTGTGTTGGCAGGTTGCAGAAAATTGTTGATGATAATAGAAGAGTGTTTATCCAGCACAATGCCTGATATTCTAAGCACTTCAAGTACATCACATTTAATCCTCTTTAGAACCTTATGAAATAAGTACTCTCATCAGCCTCATTACAAATGAGGAAACTGGGCTTCAGAGAGATGGAGGCTAAGGGCTTAGATCCAGCCAGTAGGACCAGGACTCAAACTCAGGAGGTCTGACTGCAGAGCCCAGGATCTTAACAATTTTGCTATGAAACTGTCTCCAGAGATTTTCTCCCATGAGTGCCTTGGAAAGGGGATGGAGATCACGGAGAATGTGTGCAGGCCAGCAAGGATACATTGCTTCGGAGAGACCCTGTTTCTCTCTTTGCTCTGGAGGCTTGTATGAAGGGCTGAGCTTCAGGGAGCCAGAAGGGGAAATGTCAGGGTTTTCCCGAGGTCAATGGGATGAAGATCCACATAGGCCTTGACCCCCTGGGCCAACCCAATCTCTTTCCTCAATACTACCATTTTCGTGGGCATGACAAGCAGCTGATCGAATGAGCTAATCTTTGGCAAAATGGTGATAGTGGCAGTTTGTCTTCATTTCACTCTTATCTGCCTGTTAAGCACCTGATATTCTGTTAGGGTCCTTACTTGTTACATCGGTAAGGAAAGTTATGTTTTTGAAAGATAAAAATAATGACCAACTTAGTCCCCTCCGATGAAAATGTTTTGGTGAGATTTTAGGCAACAAAGATTTAGGGGCTGGAGAACTTCTTGCTGCCTCTCAAATCATCATTGTCAACTTCTTCTTTTTTCCCTTCCCTTACCCTTTTCCTCCTTCTCTCCTTCTCTCCTTCTCTTCCTCTTCCTTCTTCTTCTTCTCCCCCCACCCCCTTTTTATAAGCATCTTGCACCTGCCTCTCTCATCCCCTACCCCAGCCCCTGTACCTGGCATGTCCTTTAGGGTCTGCTTTCAGTTCCCTGGTCCAGGAAGCCTTCTCTGAATATTTTCTTATACATTGGCCACCTCTGTCACCTTGGCCATCCTGTCACCCTGGTCATCCCCAGCTCAGGGCTCTCATGGCACTTACAGCCTGGGCTACATGCCTTAGTGGCTCTTCATGTACTGGGCCACTTCTCCAAATGCTGCGTATGCCCTGGTTTTGTTAAACTGTTTGTTGTCAGAGGACCAAGGCCACACTGACTTTGGGAAGTCATTTTGGCCTCCCTGACTTCTTAAGCCTCTTTCCACCCTAAGATTAGAAGATTTTGCACCTTTTCTTTCATTTCCCCCAAGGTTCCTTATTCAGTGTTGGGTAGTACAGGTGCTAAGGAAGGATTTATTGAGCTAAGCCTTCCTCTTTTTCTAAGCAAGTGTGAAGGGTCATTGAGGCAACGGTAGAAAAGCTCTCCTGTTTTCAAAGGTCTCCCAACAAGGAGGCAAAGCACTCTCAGGGTTTGGGGATCGGCACCTTTCCGAGGCTGCTACGTTACCTGTTCTTGCTTGTGCTTTCACGGACGCTCCGGCACCTCCTCTGGCCTGGTTAGCATCAGTGCTCCTCTGGTCCAGTCTCTGGGCTGGAAACCACAGCTGGCCCTTCCTGAAATGACTCAACATCCAACTTGGACTCAGCTCCAGCTGGCTCCGGGTAGCCAGTCTCACAGGACCAGGCCAGGACCACAGAGTTCCCAGCTTTTCTCAGAAAGATCCCGCTGCCGACCGGGGACGCCATGCCAGAAATTTTGCAAAATGCAAGCGCAAGCAGTTTCAAACCATGGCTTCATGTCTCCTGTCCCCATGGCCTCCGTCCACCAAACTCCATGATGTCCAGATGGAACCCATCTTTCTCCCTGTGACCAGGAGACTCAGGTCTATAGCCGCCACGAACCTTCTTAGGATGTGGTTGGGAAAGGGAGGCAGGGTCCCTGGGGCTAGAGCCACAGCAGAGCATCCTGCCCCTCTGGAGCCTGGACCCCTGGGATACGGGACCCCTCAACGAGCCCATTCTAGACAAATCAAGAGGAAGTGTTCGGACCTGGTGTGCAAAGGCCCCTTGGCACCCTAGGAGACGGCACCCGTGTTCCCAGCATTCAACTCAGGACATTCCTGCCTGCCTCTCTCCTTCCCCCAACACTCTGGCCCACAGGGTAAAGTGAATGGGTTTGTGATTGAAGACACAGGTGGAAACAAAGACCCTTTCCTTCACATTTGCTTGGGACCCCATGGCCTCTGCATTGTGCCAAGCCTGAGTTATTCCTCCCTGAGCACATCGAATCCACTGCCTGGGCAGTCCTGGATACCCTCGACCCCTTCACACCCTCCCGTCCTTCAGGGTGTGGTTCAACCCTGCCTTCCCCACCTCCGTTCCCTACCCGGGAGCCCTTGGGGACCTCTTCTTCTCCTTTGAGCCTCTTAAACCTTGACATCAGCACCACTCTTGTGTGGCGTTCATCCACATTCAACATTGTGATATTGTTTATTGTCTCATGTGGTTAGGAAGTGTTTTGTGTGTTCGTTTTCTGCCCACTTTCCACACACTTTAATCCAGGTCTGTCCAACAGAAATATAAAGCAAGCTACATAAGTAATTTTCAATTTTCCATTAAGTTTAAATTTCACATTAAAAAATTACAAAGAATCAGGCAAAATTAGTTTTAATAATGTATTTTATTAGACCCGATATATCAAAAACACACGAAACCAAAAAATTATTAATGAGATAATTTACACTTGGGGGGGGTACAAAATCTTCAAAATCTGGTCTGTAACTGACACAGCACGTGTCAATTTGGCTGCTAAATTTTCATAGAAAACTCTCGATCTGTATTTATATTTAATAATGACAACTCCTTTTCCTCCTTCTGCTAAATATTGGACCAGAGCCTCTTCTTGGCATATCCAAAATGGAACCACACAACCAAAGGGTTTCTGGGAATTGTAGTTTTCAGCTTCTTTCAGAGCCACGGGCGAGGCTTTAGAAAGGGGTGGTGGTGATGTGGAGTGGACAGTGGATGACATGGTGTCCGCCATGTTTTTGGGTGAATGCTCTTAGGAGTAAGTGAGAGAAGTTGCCACATGGAAGACCAGTGGAAGCAGAGCACACACAGGCACAGGGAGGGAAGGCAGTTAGCAGAGACCCTGAGTAGGCTGAGGGAAGAGGGGTCCCTGGTGGTGGTTGGGAACGCAGAGAAGAGGGAAGATGGAGGGAGGAGAACCGTGGGTCTCTGTGGGGCCCCTAAAGAGTTCTGGGCATCCGGATGCTCCCGGGTCAGGAGGTGGCCAGGACTACATCTCCATGACGCGCACAGCAGAAGGAAGATACTCAGAGCTGTCCCTCATCCTGACTCTGGGTACTAAGATTTGCTGGGACAAGGTGGTTGCTCCCAAAGTCTCAGATGCTCTATGAACTCAGAGGCCATAGGAGTCCCACCTACTCCAGGAAGGCTTCCCAGTCAACTTTGCCTTCAACTTGAACCTTATTTTGACACTTGCTCACACATACACCGTCATGGCTTGTTTGCTGTTTTGCATGTGCTGTGTCCCCCCATGTAGCCCTTCAGAGTCAGAGGTTCAACCTGTCTTCTACATCCCACATGATCCTGGAAGGTGCTCCACACATGTGGGCTGGACTGAGCTGAAGAAAGGGTCAGAAGGAGAGATCTGCAGGCATCAGCAAAGCCACCGAAATTGTTCCTGTCACCAACAGACAAAGTTCTGGAAGAAGGGACTAAAGTCCTCTGGGGCCACTTCCCTTTATCCCACAGAGCAACTAACAGGCAGAAAGAAACTGGAGGAGCAAACTTTGCTGAAGAAAATCAGAGATCAATTGGAATCAATCTTCAGGCTATTAAAAGGCGTAAAACACAGTATGTGTATGTGCGTATGGGGCAGGTGATCATGGTTGCCACGGCACTGAGGACACTGGGCCACACCCAGCAACGCTGGTCTGAAACAGCCATGAGGTTCTGAGAGGGAAACTCGGGTAAACACCAAGTCCTCTGGGAGAGGCCCCCACATTAGAACAGCTGCCAGGTAATGAGGAGACCCCTAACTAAGGACACCAGCTTCTGACCAACGGATGAATCACTTGCCTCTCTTTCTAGGCCTTAGCTCTGAAACTGGAGGTACCTATGACCCTTCTGTTCCTTTTTAAGGACTTTAGGGTTAGGCTGACTGAATTTGTGGCCTAAACCCCATCTAATTCAACACGCTCATCTTATAAATGAGCAAACCAATGTGAATTCAAGGTCAGGCTGGAGATAGGGTCTAGTTTCCTGGCTCCTCCTCAAAGGTCAATCCTTCTTCCCCACCCTTCTCATGGTCATTTTTACTAGTCTCACGTCAAATAGTCTCTCTTTTGTCCTCTCTGAGGGTTAGGGTCTTTTTTTCTTGTATTTCATCTTCTGAAGAGATAGCGTTTCCCATCTGTTATTGATTTTAGCAGCATCAGAGCAAGCTTTGAGTGACTGGTGCATCTGAGGATCTTATGAATGGGTAGTCAAACCTCATCTAGTTATCCGGAGGGGAGCACATATGGGATATAAAATTAGTCTCCATGGAGTTGCTGATTCACCCAGAGTCAGATGGTGTTGTTTGAAGCAATGAAATGGGGTGGAATTGCCAAGGCTTGTCCCAGGAGCCTGTCCACCACCCCCCTGCCCTGCCCCCACCTCATCCCACCCAGCACTTTGTGCTTGCAATTCAAGTGTCCGGCACCAGATGGCAGCGTTGCTCTGTTATGAATTTTAGACAACTTGCTACTCTGAGAAAGGTTCTAAATTTCATTCATTCATTCATTCATTCATTCATTCATTCACTCATTGATACAGAAAACATTTACTGAGTGTTTACATTATACCAAGTACTTTCTAGGTATTTGAGGTATAGCAGGAAACTAAACAAAAAGCTGTACCCTCTTGGAGCTTATATTCTTGTGTAGGGAGATGATGGAAGAGAAAAACATTTGGTATAACAGATTATAATAGGTGCTATGGAGAAAGATTAAGCAGAAAAGGGGGAAAAGGAAGGGTTGGATGGGGGGATGTTGTGAAGTTAAAGGGGAGCTCAGAGATTATAAGATCACAGAAACTAAGAGGCTATGGGGTCTTTAGGCAGCAGGTGAATCACAGAAACAGAAAATGTATGCATAGAGAGGGGCTTTAGATGGGTTGGCTATATTCAACACATGAGGAGACTAAAGCTCAGACAGGGATAGTGACCTGCCCAAGGTAAAAAGCCTGGAGGCCAGAGGCTGGCGACCTTGAGTTCTAGTTCATCCCTCCTGTCCCTGCTGTGCCGTCCCCTCCCCAATCCCACCTTGGTCCTGTGAGAGACCCTCCCTCAGTTGGGCAAAGACTATGAACTCACCAAATGCTGTTTTCTTTTCTTCCTGGGCATGTTTTCCAACCTACCTTGCAATTATCATGTGCAGTTACTGAGTTCTGACCAATGGGTCGGGGTGGGAGTGTTAGACACCAATCCCAGGCCTGGCCCCTAAAGACTCCGTGTATGATCTTCCATGCACTCCCTCTTTCCCCATCTGTGTGACTAGAAGCACAGGACTCCAGAACCCTAGAGAATGAGAAAGTCACTAAGAGGAGGGAGACTTGGTCCCTGGGTGACTGCATAAAGAGCACCCCACCACCCTGCTTTGGATTGGGACATAAATGGGTCTGGCATGTTAAGTCATTGAGATTTGGAGGTTGGTTGTCATAGCAGCTAACTTACCTGAACTATTACATGCATCATGACTGAACTGAACTGAATACATGTCCCACCAGCCTTAGCTCCCAGTAGGGGACACCTGCTGTTTCTGACTGCCTAGGCACGGCTCTCTCTTTGCTTGGTCATAGCTCCCATTCTTATTAGAGGAGGTGCCCCTCTTCTTGGTGAAGTTGTTTCTTACGGGGCTTTCCAACCACCACACAGAGCGGGGCATGTGACCCAAGTGGCCATTCCAAGTACATAATCTTCTTGGCCAAGTGATTGGTTGAGGAGTAGATACATAATATGATAAGAGTCTTGCTTAAGATTCAGGCTATGGATGCTGGGAAGAGAGCCTTTGTGCTCTGACATATCGAGTGATGAGGACCAAGAGACCCGGCAGCTGCTGGAACCGTTGCCCAAGGACACAAGGCAGAAGCTGTCAGCCAAAGAGCCAGAGAAAAAATCCAACTCTACACGTCATTGCCGTCATGCCTGAAGCCAAGCCTACCTTCAGTTTTTCCAGTTACAAGAGCCAATTATCTTTTTAATTAAAAAAAAAAATTGATCCAGTTTGGATTTCTGTCGCTTAGCACAGAAAGTGTTCTGATTAATAAGTAGTTATTGAACTCAGATGTATTGAGACCTACTGCCCATGTTCTGAGCCAGAGGCTGGGACCAAATGGTGAGCAAACGAGACACCAGCCGCCAGGACCTCGTATCCCCATATAAAAATATACGTGGCAGGTGGGCTCGATGCCAATGTCAAGTAACGGAACAATCTGTTCAAAAGTTGGGTCTCGTTTTCCACTTTTTAGGTGGCTGACTTATCAAGATGCAAGATGTAAAGGAAATAAGTGCCTTTTCCTTTACTCTTCTGGAAAACCTGGCTTTGGGTTCTTGAGGTTTGAGCTTTCTGTATCTCGAGGAAAGTAACAGTCTTTGGTCTGTGTTTCCGGCCAAATGGAGAAGTTGCCAGGCTGGGGTGGGCTGCCCTGAGATTGGAGGGCCTGTGCCTATCTGGTGGTTGAATGGGGTTTCTGTGAAGAGGGCCAGGAGAGGGGCATAGCCTTTAGGGGTTGTGGGACCTCTTGGACTGAAAAGGAGAAATGTTGATTCTGTGAGACTAAGGGCATGGACACCCAAGACCTGTCCCCATAGAATTGCTGGAGGGGGCCGGGGGTGGCTCTGCGCCTGTGAGAACTGGACCCCAAGGGCGAGGCTCAGGAACCTTGAGAAAGTTCCCCAGGTGAAGCCTGTCTCTGAGTAGAAGGATCCCCTCTGCATGGACCATGTGGGCAGCTCCAGGGACAACCATGGATTGATAACTCAGCCCCTACTGTTTATGTTCACAGACAGGGCAAATTCTAGGGTCCTTCTATAACCTTCTTCGGTGACTTTCTATGACCTTGACAAATGCAGGTTTTAGTTAGATGTCATTTAACTTGGGAAATTTGAAATGCAACATTTCTTGAATCCTAAATTCAGTGGTGTGATTAATACCTGTATATATTTAATTAAAACTTGTTACAAACTATGAAGGTCATTGCTGAGCTCTGTGAATCTACATAATGGGAAATCTGACCAATCCCTGGTCACTTTGTCTAATCTTCAGCTACCTTCTAATACATCACGTAAATTGACTACCCAGCAGCCATTCTCAACTCTCATGCCCTCTTCCAACCACAGAGACTGAAAAAGTGACACTTTCCAACCACAGAGACTGAAAAGTGACTTGAAATGGTCATATATCGCAGTCTGGCAGACAAAATGGAAGAAGAATTTGCTGGGAGAAGTGGGGGTTTTGAGAAGTGGGGATGGGAAGGCTTCTAAGAAAGATTTTTCATCCCTGATCAAATAAGAAAAGCACATGAAGAGAGCTCTTTCCAAGTTGACCATCGCCCTACATCTTGACTTGGGAGGGAGTCTTAAGAAGGTGTGATATCTGGAGCTTTGGCAGCCATCTCGCAACCATAATGGGGGACAACAGAGAGAATGTGGACATTGACCCTGGCAACGCTAGCTTGGTAACGGCCCACCACTAGACTTCTTAGTAAGCAACTCTCCTTA
Organism: Mormoops blainvillei; assembly: GCA_004026545.1. NCBI lineage: Eukaryota > Metazoa > Chordata > Mammalia > Chiroptera > Mormoopidae > Mormoops > Mormoops blainvillei. The sequence goes on from PVJD01012129.1 coordinate 37,116, forward strand.
TGGTTTAAGTCCTTCTGATCAGGATTTCTGTTACTTGCAGAGACACACACAGGCTCTGTTACAGGTCCTGTGAAAGTCGGTGGTGAGGCATTGTCTCCAGAACACACATGCGACCTAGAGGGGTTAGGGACTTGCCAGAGGTGTCCTGATGTGGAAGGACATGCTGTCTCTGAGGGTGACTGAACAAAGAGCGGGCATAGCCGTGGATAAGAAGGAATGGCTGGGGCAGAGCGGGGCGCCTGGAACACCAAGGGAGGGGTGGGGAACCGCTGCAAGTTCCTGACCACGAGGGAGAGGCAGGCAGAAGAGGCAGGCACAGGGGAGGTCTGCAGGGCTCTGGCAGGTGAAAGGACGAAAGGCAGCCCTCCCTCCAGCAGGGACTTCCTTGCGGCTGTCCCCCGAGAGCCTGCAGGAAGGAAGGAAAGGCCGTGGCTGGGATTCAATGTGGACCAAAAGGACCTAAATTTAGATCAGACATCCAGGGAGACACTAGGAAATCCACTTGCGATTTTTTCTCTCTCTGCAAGGCTGTGCCCTCTGGAGGCACATCCAGCTCCTGTTTTTATGTGACCCCCCACCCCCAGCAGTCCTTCGTGTCCGAAAGGGGTGAGAAGATTCGCTTCCGGGCAAGGCCACAGTGGCACAAAGCCACATGGTAGAATAAGGGTGAGAACCCCAGTCTCATGGGCCCTGGTCTCGACCATCTTTCTGGGAGGGAAAAGTAAGTAGCCCAGATTTGTAGCATTTGTTGATTTCCATGATGTAAATGCTTCCACCATGGCTGATTTTGCCAACATTTAAACAACTCTCTTGCAAAATTGCTGACATTTAACAGTCGGTAGGCTCTTGGAACCCGTAGGGGCCTGCTGGCAATGGCTCCCGCTCCCCCGCCCCCGGCCGCTGTCCCTGTTCACGCCTACGGGCCCCCCTTCTTTCTGGCGGCCCTGGCCTGTCCCGCCCTGGCCCTGGCTGTTGTGTTCCAGCTCTTGATCTCATCTCTGACTGGCTGCCTCTGCTTTCCCCTAATCCTGACCCCAAATTCCTGCCCGGCCCCTCGACAGCCTGTTGTGGGGCTTTTTCCCCCCTTCCGTGGCCATAGCTGCCCCTCGTCATTGCCAGCCTGCCTGGATGGGCCCCGGGCACTGTGCGGGGGATAAGGGGGATGCCCGGGTGGTTGCAGATACAAAGTCCTGGGGACCTCGCCCTGCATGTCTTTCCTGTTCCAAGTATCATACTCTTGCCTCACAGAGCGGGGAGACCCCCAGAGCGTGGATCCCTTGTGTCTTCCTGAGTGTGACCCTCTCCCCTGCCTGCATTCGATTACTCTTTCTGAGCAGAAAACAAAAACAAACAAACAAACAAAAAAAGTCCCAAATTAGTCCACAGTTCCTCCAGCTCTTGGGGACCCTCTGTCCATCCAACTCTGCCCTTTGGACCCATTCTTAAGCCCACTCCTCTGTGCTCTCTCCCTTAGGTTTTATCACCATTCCAAGACCTAATCCTAAATGCAACCACTGAAGCTTAGATTGCCTCCCAGTCCCACCCCTGAAGTCCTACTGCACTTCTAGCTGAGCTCCTCAGCCTGCTCAAGTATCCCTTGCTCCAGGAAGCCTTCCCTGATCTCCTCCCTTCTTCTCTCAGGGTTGGCCGTTCAAGCTCTCTGCATCCGCAGCAAAACTTGATTGCCACTCTCTTCCCACTGTGATAGAATCATTTACTTGCTGGTCTCTTGCATTAGGCAATGCTTTTTTAGAAGAGGAACTATGTCACTCTGCCTGGGAGCCTAACATGGTACCTGGCACGGGGTAGGTACCTGTAAGCATGCGTTGCTTTGATGACTCTTGCAGTCATTTCTCTTGTAGCCTCTAAAAATGCTTCCCATCACGGTGCCTCTGAGTTCCTCTACTAGAGAGGAAGTTCCTTGAGGCCAGAAACCTGTCCGGTTCCTCAAGGCTCCTCCCAACGCACAGCTTCAGGCAGGTCCTATGGCTGGGGCACCATACACACTCGAAGGAGAGGTGTGGGTAGATCAGGTGTGTGCACACCCAAGAGGCAATCCAGTTTAAGAGAAAGGTTTTTTACATGCTCACAAGCCCTCACCCTGTGGTGCTTCTGAAAGCCCTTGGAGGGACAGGGGGCCACGTGCTCTCCGTGGAAGCTGGGTGGCAGGACAACCTGGGCAGGAGGGCTGAGAGCCGGGCAGGCCAGCTCCCTGATGGCGCACCCCTGTCCTACAAAAGCCAGAGGAATCCGAATCTGTCTGCAATGCTGGGGAACCACTCACAAAAAGTGGGACGAGCCCTCTCCTCCCTCTCCTCCTCCCTTCCACCCACTTGCCCGCCTCCTTAGCAGGGAATATGGACTCCGGCTCCCAGTTGGAACCCCACGAGTAGGAATGTTCTCGTGGTTTTCCTGTTGGAATCCTCGGGGCAGGAATGTTCTCGTGGGTTTCCTGTTGGAATTCCATGAAAAGCGCTTTCATTCTTCCAGCCTTGTGCCCCTGAAGTTTCAGGGGCATGGGACCCTGGGGCAGTCTCCAGTTCAGCCCCTCCCTGGCTTTGCCCGCAAGCTCCGGTCGCCTCCCGGAGGAGGGCCTCTACAGCCACATCAGGTGCTGCCGCTGAGGTTTCCGAGCTAAGCCATGGTCATTTCTGTTCTACTGCTATGAACTGGGTCCACGGGAAAGAGTCACCCTGCTCTGGAGTGACAAAATAGGCCTGCTATAGAATCATCGGGAACTCTCTAGACCTTGGTTTCTTCAGCTGGATGGTCATCAAGTCTGTGCTGTAGGGTTGTTGTTAGGGGCAGGGGCATAAATGAGAAAGCTCTCCTCATCTCCTTTCGCCAAGCCCAGGACCAGGTTGCACTGGCCAGACCTTGGCACGGTACAGCTGTCCCATGCCTTTGCCGAGCAGAACCTCTCCGTTTTCTTGGCTATGTCTCATCCATCTCACAATTCCCTGTGTCCAGGGCCCCTTTCTGCTCCCAACAGCTCTGGCCTGGTGTTTGGTACTACAGGTAGGTCCCTCTGGGCGCCAACCTTGGTACCACCCACCTGCATCCACTTCCACTGGAATTCTAGGCAGGCTGAGGGGCCTTCTTTAGACCATGAGTGTTTGAGGAAAGAGGCCAAAGCACATTGTGTCCGGTTGGTGTGTCAAACCTTACTGACGCTCAGCTCCTGGGGCTTTGTCTCAGTGACTGTCCCACTGGGCCCCTGTGGGGGAGCTAGCCTACCCATCCCCCATCCCCTCCCTCATCCGCCTCTTCCTCCTTCCCCTTCTCCTCCTCTTCTTTCTCTTTCTCCTTCTTTCTCCTCCTCCTCTTCCTCCTTATCATCCCAGGTTTCTTCAGTGTCCCGGGCCACTTACACAACCCCTTTCTCTTCAGAGCTGCTGTCTCATTCACTGTGTTGCCTGAAGGTTCTGGAAGGGCCAGCCTCTTGATTTTATCTACCCCCGAGTGAGTGGTTTGAATGCACACACTCACCAGGTTTGCTGAAGGCCAGTCTTTAGACTGCCAGCTAACACACCCACTTGCACTATTTCACTATCCATCCACGAAAGGAATGGTCAGAATGTTATCTAAGTGGTTCTATATGTGTCATTGTCTCACTGAATCCCCGACCTGTAAAAGTTATCATTCCCATTTTCTGGGCGGGGAACATGAAGTTCTGAGAGATCGGGTGCCTTTGGTAAGGGATGAAGCCAAGGCTACTGCTCGGGTCTCTGGACTTCCTCCCAGGGGCCCATGCAGGCAGCTCTCCTTCCTCTGCTTACCTCCTGAGTTGGGGTGGAGGGGTGTTGGCTGCCAGGCTCCCTCTCTAGGAGGTGGGTGAGCTCGACCTGCACCCCCAAATGGCTGCTGCAGAGGCAGAGCAGGCTCTGGGTGAGCCCAGGTGGGCGGGAGGGGTGCTTCTTGAGAGCTGGTGGAAAGGGGTAAAGCCTGCCCCTTCCCCCAGCCTGGGTCTCCTGAGACAGAAGGACCCGGACCCCTTACAGAGATGCTGGGGCAGCTAAGTGGATGCCGAGAGCTATTCTTTACAAGGAGTTGTCTTGCCTGAAGCAGCAGCTGGGATGGTGGCCTCTCCTTGATTTCTTGCTCACCCTGTAAGTGGTTGAGGGCTGGGGTAGGCTCGAAGTCCAGCCTACTGGCCAGTCAGGCTGCCATTCTGTTCCTCCGGGCTCTGGGCTTTTCAAACTGTCCCATCAGAGGAAGGACATCCCCAGGGTGGGGAGGTTTAGGGCCGACCTGCCCTCACAGTGTGGGGAACCGAGGAAGTGTAGCCACCAGCAGGAAGGACCTGCTCTCAGGTCCTTTATGGTCTCACTGGGGACAGCACCATGATGCCATGGATGGGTCGGGTGGTCTCAAGGTCCGTCCAGTTTTGGAACGTATGGTTCCATTAATTACACAGTGCCTTCTTCTAATCCCTTCTCACCAGACATCCCTGCATCATCTACGCCTCTGCCCCGCTTCCCAACATCGCCAACGCTGCCTCTCCCCGGGAACACTAGCAACGACAGCCACCATTTGTCGACCACACTCACAGAAGCTACCAT
>PVJD01012130.1:0-41640 GCA_004026545.1 Mormoops blainvillei
GGGGGGGGGGGGGGGGGGGGGGGGAGAGGGAGAGAGGTGGCCTAGTCAGTGTGAGTTAGAGGAGGTTGTTATGATGAACGTATGGACTTAGGAGTTAATGCAGTTAATGGTTTCAAGGCAGACAGGAATGGGAAATTAATATCCGTTTCTCTAAAATAAATGCCCAGGCCTTCTGTGGGGGTTTCAGTGATGTGCTGTACAAAGAACCCCAGAGCTCACCCTTGTGATTTGTCTGTGAGCATTTTTAGACAGTTTGTATTTTTTAGTTACTCCCTCTGATCTGGCAATGAATTAGCTAAAAAGTAGCTTTAAGTATACCTTAAACTTTCAGAAATAAGAATGTAACTAATTTAAATTCTACAAGTAAGTAAAAAGTTTGAGAAAATAATTTGTTTATAGTTTAGAAACCCATAGAGATTGGGCATCTCTGTTGTTAAGAGTCATTATTTAGTTCTAACTACAGATTAACACTAGATATATAATAAGCAACCAGGGGGTTGAATTGCAAACAGCATTTGAAAGTAAAGAGAGAAACTGCAGTTTTGAACATGGGAAAAATTAAAACTAGATTTATTTCAATTGCAGATTTAGAAGTCTAAACAGGAAAAATTGTGTATTTGGAACATGGTGTCCCGGAAGATTTATTAATAGAACTTGATACACTCTTGCTGGAGCTCTCAAATAGATGTTAGCCTCTCTACATATAAGCTCAAAGGCTAAAAATTCCCTTGCATCAGGCCAGTAGAGTTTTGTATTATTTTTAATTCAACTAAGGTTTAATCAAATAGATCATAGCTGAAAATACAAAGTGGTCCCCAGAAAATGAATGTAAAAATTTTTTTAAATTTTATTTATTGATTTTGATTTTATTTTTTACTTTTTTAAAGAGAGAGAGGAGAAGGGACGGAGAGAGACATTGATTTGTTATTCCACTCGTTTGTGCACTCATTGGTTGTTGCTTCTCGTGTGCGCCCTGATGGGTGATCAAACCCTCGACCTTGGCATATCAGGATGAAGCTCTAACCAACCGAGCTACCCAGCCGGGGCGACTGTGAAATTTCTTGCCGTTAACAATTTCTTTAGGAAATATGAAATCATAGAGCTTGCTCTTAGAAAGCTTCACAAAAGTCTATTTTCAGAATTATATATTTGATATAAACTTTTGCATGTTTCTTTTCAAAGGTAGAGTCATTTAAAATAATCAAAATCTCAGACGTTAAGTTTTATTGACCAGCAAATAGGCTCATGAAGCATCCCATGTGGAAATCGGGGAATTTATATTTCCAAGCTGGAATCTGCCTAAAACTGCTACTTTTCTAGGCATTGCAGTTGTTCTGATAGAAAGTAATAATAATAGAGTTTTTTGAAGTTATATTTTTAAAAGATTGTGTTTATTTATTTTTAGAGAGAGGGAGAGAAACATCCATGTGTGAGAGATACATCGATTGGTTGCCTCTTGCACACCCCGAACTAGGGACCTGGCCCTCCTCCCAGGTATGTGCCCTGACTGGGAATCAAACCGGCGACCTTTCAGTTTGCAGACCGGCTCTCAATCCACTGAGCCACACCAGCCAGGGCAATAACAGAGTTTTATGATAAGGTTCTGTATAGGCTTATGAACTATCAACTGTCAGTTTATAATGGGTAAAAAATAAAAAACTTAGCTCTTTGGGCAAAAGAGCACTTTTTAGGCACTTTTACTACTTCCTTTCTAAAGATGAAATTACTATTGTTTTTGTGTACACGACTCTTCCTGTTTTTCCCCAATGTCTAAAGTGCGTCCTCCCTTCCACAACTCATCCCTTCCTCGGAATTTAGAAATTACCGTCTCCTCAGCAGAGCCTTTCCCAGCACTTGCGAGCCTACCGCTGTCGGAGCACCTCAGGCTGCGCGTTATCGCTGCACCACCGCCGTGGGTGCCCCCGGGTGACGGCTGCTCTGAGTCGGGGGCTCTCCTAACCACACTCATCTTGGCTCTGTGATGTAGTGGCTTTCATTTGCAGATTTCTTTAGTTCTGTCTACATATTCATTTACATACAAACTACAGCTTTAATACAACTTATTTCCTAAGCTTTTTTATAAGAGGGAACTTTTGGCTTAGACGAGGAGCTTGTTACTTACCTTTGGTGGAGAATTCAGATCTTGCTGTGTTTCCGTCATCCTATTGTGAGTTCTTGCGCAGGCCTGTGTGAGGTGTGGGAAACCATGCAGGGCATACAGTAACCAAGGCGGGGGGGGCGGGGGGACATGGTTCCTCAGAAGTTTGTTTTGTTTTTTCTTAACTTATTGAATATGTACTTGTTCTCTTGTCCTAAACACGTGTGCTTCAGTGAAAGTTTCAATTAGTAGGGTTCTAGTTCCATCTTGAGTTTGCCACCCTGGGGAAAGGGGAGATGAGACATGAATAAACCCTAACAATGACAGAATATTCCAGAGACAGAAAGCTCCTTACTTGGGAATTTCATTGCCTTCCACCCTTAGATGAAGTCAGGTTACCTAAATGGCGTTCTGACTTTATTATAATCTCCTTCCTGTCATCCACTCCATCCCCATCCCCGGTTTCTATACATGAAAAGGAAATCTAACAGGAAGAATCTGGGGATGAAATTTGCATGCACATTTCTGAAGGGGAGTAAGTTTTTCTAAACTTTGTGTAGAGAATATACCCCCACCCCTTACTGGAATCAGAACTCTTAACCCTGGTGTGTTCCAAGCATTCCTGTTTCCTTCCCATATAATTCGAGGGGGGGATGGGGGACGGCGAAGGACATGTGGCAAAGAGTGTAACCGTCCGTGTGCTCTGTGCATGGGAAACAGGGTCGGTCCTGTGGAGCACCTTGTGTTCGATCCGTTTTCACTTTCATCCCTGGAATCTTAAGGGCTTGCTGTTGTTTCCGAAACACACAGGAGGCAGTTTTCTGGCCTCACACACTGTCCATCATGAGTCCCTGTACGTTTGCAGGCCTTGGAGACCCCAGAAGCAAGACCTGGGGACTAAGCAGGGCCTTCATCAAAGTTCTCGAACTTGAGCAAGGTAAGGGTGCACTTCATAGACTCCAGTCAGAAAGTCAGTCACGATGGCCAGTCTGTCCTCGTTCCCTAAGCCATTGTTACTGCTCTCTCAATGTTTACAGGCTGATGACCAAAGACCGAAATGGACAACACTAAGTAAAACCTCCCTTCAGAATTAGGTATTGGGACTCTTTTCCCCTTCCTAACTTTGGAAGGTAGAAGCAGGACAATCGGAATTTCGATAATTCTTCCAGACAGCTTGCTCGATCGGGCTGTCAGGCTGTCGGGACTGGGGGCTTGTGTCAGCAGCTGCTGCTGCTCTGAACATAAAGACTTTGCGAAGTAGCTCCACAGAGACCCCTTCCCGGAGGCAAGCGGCCTCCAAGAAGCCGTATCACAAAGGTAAAGACTCATCAGAACGGAGCCAGACTGAGGATGGGAACAGAATTTTATTTGTCTGATCCTTTGTTTCTAGTGAAAAACAAAAGTAACAAAGGTCATTGGACTCAAAACACATGACCATCAACAGAAGAGATTCTTGGGTTTATTTCTGGATCTGTCGTTTCCCAGCCATGGCTTCCCTTCTAGGGAGAGGAGCTGTGAAGGGCTGCCAGGTCTCCCTCCTTCCCATTCACCGTGGTGGCGTTGCCACTTCCCCTTGTTTATCCTCTCCCCTGTTCCCAGTGTCCTCTCTTGGTTCAGGCCCTCATCCCCTGTCACCTGGGCCCTTGCACTAGCCTCCCAGCTCCTTCTCTCCTAGAGCCGCCTCCTCCCTCCCAATGCAAATGGATCGCATTGCTTCCCAAGTAACCCTCCAAAGCCAGTCAGGCCCTGGCCACTGCTCTGCTCACGTGCACTTAGAGGCCTCCCTTTGCACAAACCGAAGCCCCGAGTCAGGCTTCGTACCTCTCCGTAAACCTGCCTTTTAGGCTTTGTTTCACATCACTTCCCATCTTTCTTTTTTTTTTTTTAAGTAAACTTTTCATTTTAATTTTTGATTTTTTCTTTTTTTATCATTATATTTTTTCCATTACCATTTATCCCCTCTATACTTCCCTCTGCCGCCCCCCCCCCCCATTTTCTATTTAAAAGAGAGAGGAAGGGAGGGAGAAAGAGAGAAACATAAATGTGAGAGAGAAACATCAATCGGTTGCTTCTTATATGCACCCCAATGGCAGGACTGAACCCGCAACCCAGGTATGTGCCCTGACCATTAATCGGACCAGTGACCTTTTGCTCTGCAGAATGATGCCCAGCCAACTAAGCCACACCAGCTGGACACATCACTTACCATCTTATTCCCTGTTTTCCAAACAGCCAGAACACCAGCTGGTTCTTGGGTACCCCGTGCTTTTCTGTCTTCATGCCTTCTCTTCTGTTATTTCTTCTGCCCCAAATACCCTTCCTCCCACCTTCACATAGCTGAATCCTACCCAGTGGTTACAGACCACCCAATTGCCACCTCCTCCTTGAAGCCTTACTTGATGCCCCATTTAAAGTAATTTCTCCCTTCCCTGGACTCCCGTGAAATTACACTGATGTGTATAGTTTACATGATACTTATCACATCTGCCTTATTACTATTTTTGGAGATGTTTTCTGTCCCTGACTGGGCTACAAACACCTTGGTGCAGAGTCTTTGTTCTTTGCGCCGCCTTCCCTGGCAGCGGTTTTCATCAGGGAGCCAGAGTGTCCCAGTCAGATTTCATCGTCGCTCGCATAACCCTCACTACCCAGGAGCTCCTCAGAGAGGTCGATGCATGGGAGAGCTTGAATCTTCTTCTTACCTGGCCAGGCTTCTGCGCGACTCCCTCTGCCTGGAACGCTTTCCGCCCTCTCCTCTCTCCTCCAGGACGCCCCAGACCTCCCATCTTGTCAGCCTCTCCTGACTGCTCTCATCCAGAGGGCCTGTCTCCTAAGCCACCATAGCCCTGGACAGGGGGGACCTTCCTCCTCCGCAGAGCCTTACCAGGAATGGTAGGTGACTCTCCCTTAGAGCCCGCCTTATATCCGGGAGCAAGGGAAAACTGTGTATAAACCCAAATCCAGTTCAGGCACCTTATGGGGATTGTACAGACAAATGTTTGTGAGTGGGCTGGCCGGCAGGCCAAGTGCTGGAGAGAACCAGGAAGGACTTCGTGGAGGTGGGAAGGAAGCATGTGGGCCAGCTCTTAGGAAATGACGCTGTGGCGGGGAAGGACATCTTAGCTATAAAGAGCAGCCTCAAAAGGGATGGAGACAGGAATTGCCTGGAGAGTGCAGAGGACCTCGGGGACTTCATTTTGGCAGAGGCTTGTAGTTTGCGTAGAGCAGAGGAAGCAGAGCCAGTGAGGAGGCCACACGGATCATTTGTGCGCATCCTAGAACCCATCTAAATCAGAAGCCGCAGTCAGCACGTTGCGCGTTCTAACAACAGGCTGTGGTAAAGAATTGCTTCTTAGTGATTCTTTTTTCCATTTGCATTCATCTTAGCTCTCCAAGTAATTATTAAGATTATTTAGGGGCAGGGGTCCTATTTCATATTTTTTTATTAAATACTCTTATGATACAAAGGGTCACTCTGTAACTTAAATTTATTCTCATATTGGGCTATCTTGAAAGTAGAGCCAAAAGTTCTTACCCGTTTGATAATATTATAGTTTTTCATATTTAGGGATGAAAATTATATAATATTCTGGACTGGCCTCCAGATAATTCAGAGGGGAGAAGTTTGAGGTAGAGGAAACAAGAATCACGATGAGTTGATGACTTACAGCTGGCCAATGGGCTTACTGTTCTTTAGTTTGTGGGCACTTTTTCCTAATAAAATGCTGGGGGAACGTTGGGCCTCTGGTTGTACTGAGTAAGCCGTCAAGCTGGGCTCTCAGCCGGTCGTGCTCACACTGCAACGCCATGGGGCAGCCACCTGTGCCTCCCTTTATGCTACCACAGCCCTGACCACCAGGATACCCTGCAAACAGCCTGAGTCAGCCATTGGGTTAGGGCCTTGGTAGAGTCACAACAAATGAGGTAGTCCCATCGGCCAGATGGCGAAGAAGGCCATTGTTTTGTATCCACCATTGTGTTAAAATACAGTATTTGTTAAAGCCCCAGTGATTATAATTAAAATGTAAATATTAATACAAAGGAAGGAAGGATGCATGGGTGAACAGGTCACCTTCCAAGAGGGATTTAATCAAAGCTTTATCTTAACACATCTTTCCTCATCAGAAGGTATTTTGTATGGAGAAACTGTGGAAGATGTATAACAATGTAAATGAGTCTTGCAATAAGCACAACATTCTCTCTTCCTTAATCGGCTTCTTTGGAAGGTAAACGGGTATTTTTAAAGCCCCGGAACTCAGAGGTCTCCCTGCATGGCGAGCACACATACAGTAGTTCTCCTTGGGGGACATTTAGCGTTTTCACCTTGTTTTCTTATTTATTCCCAATCTTGACTTTAAAAAGAAAACAAAACATGTTCTACATTCCTTTCTCTATATAAACCCCAAGTATAAAAGAGTGTTTTATTGTTTAAGTGTTTCCTATATCCAAACCCTAAAATATAATATGGTGATTATTTAAATTTAGAATTTCCCTTAGAAAGGTCTTCTAAAATGTTTTGTGAATATATTTAAAGTAAATTCCAATTTTATTTAATTTCTGTGCTTGCAGTATATAGCAAATTGAGTTACCCATGGTTAGTCCCTGAAAGTAAATTAAGAGATAAGCGATGGATCTATCTTTTTTTTTTAAGATTTTATTTATTTATTTTTAGAGAGAGGGGAAGGGAGGGAGAAGGAGAGAGAGAGAAACATTGATGTGCAAGAGAAACATCGATCGGCTGCCCCTCACACACACCCCCAGCTGGGGACCAGCCCACAACCCAGACACATGCCCTGACCAGGAGTGGAACCAGCAACCTCTCAGTTTGCAGGACGACCCCAACTAACTGAGCCACACCAGTCAGGACAGCAATGTATCTTTCTTTATTTAAACATGTAAATTTGGAATAATTAGAACCTGTGTTATAAAATATAAGACTCCTCCCACTTAAACCCCGTCGTGTCTTGGAAATGACTGTGGATCTTCAAATACTTCACCTGCAGATGTTTTACTTGCCTTCTGGGGCATTGATTTAAAGAAAAATAATGGTGGAGATCAAAATGGAGAAAGGCGGAATCCTGTATTTCCCAGTTTTCCTTTGGCTCTGACCTTTGTCACAGGACAGGAGACGGGCTCTTTTAGGGACTCCGTGGCATTGCTAGGGCAAGGCAGGGCGAGGTGCTGACCTGCTTGGCCCTCGCTGGGCCCCGGGCCCATCTTCAACATCAGCCCCCTAGTCAGAGCAGGCTTCACTGGCAGTAATGGTCTTCAGGTGAGGTGGCCAAGTGTCAAAGAGGTGACATTGTTTGTCTGAGTTTATTAGTATCAGAGGCAGGTCCAAAACTCAGACGTCCTGAAGTTTCCCTCCAGTGGAATGGGAGAGATACGCATGCGTCCTTCAAGTTTGCATTTCCTTATCACAGTGTTTCTTTCTTTTTCAAATAATTGGTAAGTGTGACCCTTGCTGTGAGGAGCATTAAGCACCGACTGCCTGCCTTCAGCAGCGTCCGACCTGTCTAGGCTGGGGAGTGCAGAAGGACAGACTTCAGAATGTCCTGCCTGACCCAGCCTGGGCGTTCAGACTGCAGGCGACGTAGGACATGGAGGCTCCCAAGGCCCTGACCGGCTCCCTCAGTTGACACCTGCAGGCGTGCTACCTCTGCGCACGCCCGCAGCGTGTAGAGCCGCTGCCTCAGGGGGAGAGAGGCTCCCTGACCTTGCTCGTTCTGACCGCCACTCCACAGGCTGTGGCCCTACCTGCCCCGGCCCTTGCGCGTGTTGGTGAGAGGCCGGGGGCTCAGGAACAGCCGTCTGGGTGCACCCAGAGCGTCACTTCTGCATCGCTTGCCTGGTGTCCTAGTCCTGTCGGTTAGGATGCCTACCTTCTTTTAGCCTGCCTACAGCATTGTCGCTTATTCAGTAAAGCTGTAAAGTGATCCCCTCGTAAGAAAATTACCCCCAGAAGCTGAAATCACTCGGATTTATACCAGTGCAGTTAAATTTCTAACCTGCCCTTGTGCCAGTACATTACCCCATTTTAGATACCAGGGGCCAGTTTTCAAACGTTTAATACACTGAGGAATGAAACACATAACCTATGCCCTTTCGTACAGGAAAGGGTAAAATGAGGATTTGTGAATGGCAAAGAATAGGCTTTCGTAAATGGAAGATTTGATCTTTGTTTCAGCTTACGAATATTGGTATCTTCATGTTCATTAGCTTTCTGTGAAAGTCGTCCTCAGTGGCATGTGACCAGAGACCCAGGTCATATTTGATTTGTGATGACATCACCGGTCCCTTGTTTATTATCCCTCTCTCTATGTTGGTTTTGGAAAGCAGAGAATTGGAAGTATTTTCCTTTTCTGCCATAATAGTGCCAGAAAAAGACAAATCAAAAAAACAAAACCCTGTCTTCAGTGAGCAGTTTGGTTGCTCTGCTTGCCTGCAGTACTGGAATAAGGGGGGGCCCAGAGCCCATTTTGTGTCTCTCTGAATTATCTTAAAGGTCCTTCCTGCCTCGATTTCAGGAAAGTGAGAACAGAGGGTGATAGCCGAAAAAACGGGAATGTGCCTGGAATGACTTGAGAAAAACCCTAAAGCCTCCGCCAGGCTTCTCGCGCCCTCCCCGTACCTCCCCTGAGCCGGGCTCCCGTTGCTGGCTGGGCTGGGTGTCCATCCCCACCCCCATAGCAGGGCGGGCACCGGCACCGCACTGGCTGGCACTGGGGCCGTTGTTACCGTAGTAACCAGCCTCTGGTTGCTGACCCATTCATTTTGTGTGAGCCGTCCGAGGGTATTTCTTGGAACCCTAGAGATGAAGATTTCTTCATCCAGCCTAATCTGTACTCTCCCATTCTCACGGCAAGGCCCAAGAAAGGGAATTAAAAGTGTTTACCCAAAGCACTTGAGCGATTTGCCTATTTAGCCACACTTTGAGGAAGCTGTGCAGCTCGGCACTGACAGCCATTAAGAAGATGAGCCATAAGCAGGTTTCTACACAATCCGTTTAGAATTTAAAACCAGCCCTGGCTGGTGTGGCTCAGTTGGTTGGAGTGATGTCCCATAGACTGGTCTATGTCTGTGTCTATGACCTATGAAAGGTCACAGGCTTGATCCCCAGTCAGGGCACATTCCCAGGTTACCGGTATAAGAAGACAAACAAATTGCTGCTTGTCTCTCTCCCTCGCTCTCTGGCCCGCCCCTGTCCTTCCCTCCCTTCCCCTAAGCCTCCTCCCTCCCTTCCTCCCTTCCTCCCTTCCTGCCTCTCTAAAAGCAATGAAAAAATGTCCTCAGGTGAGAATTTTTTTTAAGTTTTTAAGAATTTAAAACCAAAGAGAATGTTACTACTGTGGATTAGAAAGAGTTCTTGACACATCATATTCCGAACCTGTGTTCCGTTACCACCGCCATCTTTGAAGGCGGACCATGGTAACATAAAAGTAATTAGTTACTTGTCACCTGATTGTGTGCTAGTAGAGCTAGGAAGCTCCTAGCCCAATTTGGGCCTACTAGATTGTCTCGAAGCACCATTTTTCACCAGCCTTTCCCATATTTTTTCTTGCTTATCACCTTCACTTTATTCTCAGGCTCCATGCAGATGGTTCCCAGCCTCTATGTCTTGGGGCCAACTTAGCCAATATTGATTTCTTGTTAGATCTCTGCCACATTTTGATAAAGCATTGTTATAGGAGCCCTCTGCTTCCCCATATGCCAAATAAGGGAACTGCCTAGACAGTGTCCACATCGTTCCAGCTTCACCATGCTGGAACGCCCTCACAGTTCTGCGATGTCCGCCCCTCCCTGAGAACCGCGCACGGCTCTGTCTCCAAAACTGAAATCCTTTCTATCTCTGACCATTTTCTTTCCTTATGCTTTCCTGAGTGATAGAATATTTGGGGCCCAAGAATTTGCATTTCTGACAAGTGCCCACCCAGGTGGTACTGATGCCACTGGTCTGTGGGTCTCATTCCTCTAATGTGGTTTTTGGATGGGGAGGGGGTGGGTGCAGTTTGTTGGGGGGAAATCAGTCTCTCTGCCCCCCTCCCCCTTTCTCTCTCCCTCTGCCTCTCTCTCCCTCTCTCCCTCTCTCCCTCTCTCTCTCTCTCTCTCTCTCTCTCACACACACACACACACACACACACACACACGTGCACACGCATCACCCATTGCTACCGACTCTACCACCCAGTCATTTTAATAAACATCACTACCTTTCTTACCTCCTCCACTGCCCCTCCCCAATGCCTGAAGAAGAGAGGAAAAATAAGGTTCAATTGAAACTCTGACCCCGGTCCATGTTTAGAACCCCAGCCTCCACCACCTATCCTCACATTCCTTTGCCCACTTTCTGCCCCCCAGCCCGCCCCTGTACCCACTCTTCATTCCCACCATACTCGTCCTCCTCACCCTTCTCTCCCTCCTCAGAGCCTAGCCCCGCCACCTCTGTGAAGACTGTCCCGGATGTGACAGTTCTATTCACTGGCCTCTTCCTGCTGGGCGCTCTCCGGTAGTTCCCTTTCTGTATCACTCTTCTTGGCATTTAACAATGAGCTTGCTATTCAGATGTGTAGTTTATACATTTATGTTTGGCCTGCTCAGTAGATTGCGGCCCCTCGAGAGCAGGGACTTTGCTTCACGTGTGCCACACCTGCAGTGCTTACGGCGTAGTGCATCGGTCAGCTGACCACGTGAGAAGCGAGGAGGGGCCTGGCTGCAGTGGGCCTCGGGGCCCTTTATACACAGAGTTTGTAAAGGAGCTGTGGGCTGTGGTCCTTTCATGCACTCGTGTGTATTTTTAAATCTTAAATTTTCAAAATTAAAACTTTTGAAAGTTTGCATCTCAGCCACTTTTTTGAACTATAAATGAAATGTATCCTATATTCCTGAGCTGAGATGTTTTATGCAGATCTTTTGGTTCGTGCTCCTATTATTATAACATAGCAGGTATAAATTCTAAATTATATATATCTCATGGTCCAAATTAGAAGGAGGGATATTATACCATTCAATTATTTTAGCTTTATAGTGTAATATGTAGTAGGTAGGTTTCCCTTCATCCTTTTCCTTTTCTGGCTCTGGTTCTCCAGTCACATAACTGCTGTGCTAGTCGTTTTCTCAGCCCCTCCCCCTCGGTGCCCAGCCCAGCCGCCACTGCGCTCCGTCTTTGCTCTGCCTGATCAAACTTTCCCTGAGAAGATCAGACAGGCTGCTTTGATTAGTTCTTTCTGAAGCATTCATTCCTTACCCCCATCCTGAGGTTTTAAACCACTTGAACATTTCACAATTAATTGATGGTTATTTTGCATATCGAAAGAACACAGTAAGATAATGCCTTACAGCGTGATACATAATACCAAATCAAGGTTTTGAATCATTTAATAATGTTTATTGACTTCAAGGGAATACAAACACAACTAATTTATCAACAGCTATTATTATTATTTTTATCATCATCATTATTATTATTATTATTATTATTATTATTGGAACATGTCAGCTGCTTTCCCAAAGAAAACAAGCCTGAATTTGAAGGAGTTTGGGGCTGAGTAATGTTCACTCTGTTAGAACAATTGCTTGAAAAATAGACTTACACAGTAGTCATTTAGTATGAATTCCGGTTAACTTGGCGTACTTTAGGGCTGTTCAGGGGTTTTTCATGTGTGGTTTTATGTGTACATTTGTACCTTCCTTTTAAAAGACAGAAGCGAATATGCGAGGTGGGGATGTTCACTGGCGCCTGGTGCTGACACTCTGGCTCCATGAGGTCTTAGAATTAAGTCTCAGGAAAGGAACATGGATTTTTCTAGCAGACCCAGACCTGTTTTGTTGAGGCTAGGGGATCCCATGTACTGGAATGCTCTAGCTCACACTTGCACAATTTTGGAACTTCGCTTACATATGACATCCTTGGGTGGAATCCAAGGTAGACTCACTCCTACTCCACTCTCCAGCACCTAACACTTTGTTAGGAATCATTTAGAGAGTTTTTTTGTTCCCTTTCCTCCCTATGTCCTCATTCCCTTTAACAGTCCTAATGATCGTGAAGAAGTAAACACGTCTCATTAAAGGCTTTTAATTCATGGACAGCACATTGGAATAACCACTAGGCCAAGACTGTTGCATGTGACAGGATATCATAGGTCTGCCTCATCTACTCATGGGTCGCACTTGGGTCACTGGGAAACAGCCATAGGAAGTGCTAAGACTGAGCGTCAGGTTATAAAATGCTTGCCATCCCACGTGGAGCAGACTGTCCTTGCCACAGGCAGAGGGGAAAGTCCTCCCTATGTAATGTCAATTCATCAGAGCTTAGTTTTAACTTCTTGCTAAGGAATAATTAAGCCATGGCTTTAAGAGTGGGTGATACCCCTTGAATGCTTGAAAAACTGTCACATTTGCTTATGACCTAAAACCTAAAAATGTTCAAAGAAGATAACTTAGAAAATTAAAGAGAACTTTTTATCTTCATATCTGCCTTCACTGGAGTTCTCTTTCTCTTTGACAAAGCCTATTCTCACCTGACAGAATCACCCCAACTATCCTTCACTCAGTGATACACCCATCAGGGTCAGGGCCTTCCAGCGAAGCCTTCTGTCTGCCCTCAGCCCTACATCCTCCGCATATGTCATCCACACGTAATTCCCAGCGTGGACACTGCAGACATGGCAAAGACTGATGTTTTGCCAGCATTTGTCTAAACATGATTCAAGATCTCTATTCAAATCTCTATCTCCCACTCCCATAGTTCACATATTACTCTGAAAAAATATTAGTATAAAGAAAGATTATCATAGATATAGTACATCCCTCGTGTAAACAATATTGCAATCTTCACAAGAATAAAAAGTAAAGGACTCATGAAAAATGGACCTGTCTCAGTTTACATACGATGCATCAGTTTTGTCCATGACTGTCTAGAACTTATGCCTGTTAGAGTTCTTCACTTTCCATGATTAGATACCTACTAACGTATGAAATAGAGCAGTGGCCGTCTCTGTCGCCACTGCCCATTCCCCGGGAGCTGGTTTTCCTAGTAAGCAAGAATACGGCAGTGAGCAGACGGTGATAAGCTAGGAGAGCAGGCGACGTGAGACATACTCGTCCATTCCTTTATTAGTTCACAGCAAATATCCTAAGCACTGGGAGACACATCCACTGGGGGGCGGAAAGTCCCTGCCTTCATGGAGCTTATACTCTACTTAAACTTTTATCTCAGAATAATGCATTCATTGGCCGGGACTCCCTCTCTTGGATGGCTGGGTCCCGTCTGAAATGATGAGCCCCACTGCAGAGGGACAAGCAGTTCCAATCATTTTTGGCTCCCCCTCTGTATCCGCTTTCAGCAAAAGAAGTTATGCCAGTAAATTCTCTACTTTTACCCTTCATCTTCCGCCTTGGAATCAAATGTTCTTCCCCCAACCTCCTAAGTTGTAATGGATTTGTCTCTGAAAGAGGTCCTTTAACTCAATAATACAGTCCAATCTTGAGTTTATACATTTAGCAACTTCAGCTGCCACCTTGAAGCTAATGACTTTTAAATTAGCAATATCTACCCCCAACCCGGTATCTCACCTCTGGGCTCACCAATGGAACACACTGGTTACCTGGCCTTCAAGGCCCGCTGCTCTGCCTCCACCCTGTCTTTCCAGGTTGTTTCCAGCTGCCTGCGACCGAGCCTGTGTGCTGGTCCCCCAGTGCTTGCTGGACCAGCAGTATGCCCTTGGCCTCACCATTTACTCCCGAGATGCTCTCTGCGTGCACCACCAGCTCCCTCCCCACCCTGAGGCCTAGTCCTGCAAGTATCTCTCACACTTGCCCCCACAGCAGGGGAGCCAGTCCTCCCTGCTTTCTCCTCTGTGCAGCACCCCCGCCCCTGTCCCCCAAAGAGAGGAATTGAGACTCCTTCCCATGATCGGTAAGACGGGCCTAACCAAGGACTATGCTCCGGCTTCAGACTCAGGTGGGCTTCAGAGTCTGGCCGGTGATGTAATCACAGGTTTGTGAGACGCTCATTACAAGTGTGAGTCCAGCCTTAAATTGTGTCCATCTGGTTTCCCTAAGACTGTTTTGCCACCAGTCCCAGAAGCTGTCAAGTGTCACTGATAGATACCCAGAGGTGGCAAGACAGTGACCTGAGTGAGACGTGGGTGGTCACCTGGCCTGAGCTTTCAGGGGACAGGTGTCTAATTACCTTGTAACTCTCTTCTTGGGTGGAAACTTACGCCCTGCTGCCTGGCCAGCCATGGCACTCTTAGACATGCAGTACACGGTGACCATCTTCTGAGCCACCCTCAGCCAGGGCCTCTTATTTTAGCTCTGGATTTCTAACTTTGTATCTTTTAATAAGTGGCCCTTTGTAATTTTCTATTTAGTTCAAATTTAGCTTTTCATTAATTTTGAAACTAATTCACATGAACTAGAGCTAGCCCACATTTAGCATTACTGTCACCCGTAGACCAGTGGTCATCTTCTTTTTGTCAGTTAAGTAATAATCTGAATACATTTGTAACTCATTCCCTTACACATAAGAAGGGCCTGCGGTTCAGGCTTGTTGAAACCATAAATTAGCTGAATTCATATATGGATGTTTCTGAATTTGTCAGTTCGTTACTTCCCCTGCAGTGTGCTGCCCAAGCCCAGGTAAAACCTTCTCACCCCGGTGCTGACCAGACCTACCTGGGAGCAGTCACGCTCCCCAGTCCTTACTCCAGCCCCTAAATTAGGCTGCACTAGAGGAACAGCAGTTCTTCCTCTTTCTCTCCTCCACAGCTTGAGCCCAGTGCCTCGTATACAGCTGGTTCTCACCAACGTTTAGTTTTAGGAAGGGCCACTCACTGCCGAACGCAGTGTCACGCAGCGATAGCTTACGAGGCCAGGAATGGTAGAGAGGCTGGGTACTCGTCCCCAGATCAGCTCTTGACTTATGAAAACAAAGCAAAAACGACTGCGTGTGTAAATGCTTACCTCCTCTCTATGACAGGGTCTTGAAACCAGTTTACTTTTCATCTGTGTAGACCCTCCCCGCCACCAACCCCGAGCCACCAGCAGCAACTTCCCTCCTGCGTCCTGACCCGCACCGTCTGCCCAGGCGACGAGCCGCCTTGTTACCCGCCGTCTCCCGTCACTCACCTATTCAGAGGCTTCATGTGGTCTTTTAAGGAACTCTTTTTTAATGTGCTATGTAGCTATTTGTTTTTAAATTGCACTAAGCTTTCTGGGTCCATGCCAGGTGCTTGCTAGCATTTCTGATGCTATCTGTACAATCTTCGGGTGGAAGGGGGAAACTCCATTGAACTTTCGTGGTAATAAAATTATTGCAGTTGAGCCCTACATCTGTTCACTAAACTTCCTGTGGGTTTTCACCAGATCACATGACTGACAGCAGAGTCAGTCTTTAAAGCTTTTGGTCTGCTTGTTATACCCGAGTCTCAACCACCAAATGAGACCTTTGCTTTGTCTCTGGGCTGGGCGTCCGGATGTCCCACTGTGGCGGGTTGATTCACTGGAGCTGATAAAAACATTCCGGCCAAACTTGAGAGTCTAGCATTACCTCTGTCTCCAAAAATCAAAACAACAGAATTGTTGTGAGTAGCTTTGGGCTGAGACCAAGCTCCAAGCCTGAGAGATGGGTTTTCTCTCCTTGTTGAGCTGAGTCAGAGGACAACTGTCTTGGAAAGAGAGGGAGCGAGAGCCTGAGGTGACCAGCCCCCTGGCCTGTGCTCTCTCACTTCAGGTGACTTCTTGCCATAACTATCAAATCAAAGCCCCCCTTCCCCAGAGCCCAGTCCTCCACTGGCCCAGGCTTTAGTGGTCCTCAAGCATGTCCACCCAGTGGTCACCGCGTGAAGCCCGGAGGGGGTCTGAGCGCTGGAGAGAAGATAGGTAGAGAGCAGCTGGGAGGTCCGCGCCGGGAAGACCTCGGAGTGCCAAGCGGCCTAGGCCCTGGGCGACCAGGGGCACTTCGTTGGCTGAGTCAGAAGCGAAGGCGCTCTCGTGCGTGCGAGGAAGCTGCACCTCCCTCAGTGTCACGGGATGGCATTTTTGTTCCCTCAGGCCTGAGAAGGAGCATCAAGGGAAGAGTGGCTTTTTCAAGGTTGTTGATCTGACATTCAGGCTGACATTTCTTGGACTGAATCCTGGCAAAATGTGTCCCCAATGTCATTAGTGCTAAATAAAACCTTTTGTTTTTCTCTTCCTTAGCTCTCAGACTTCTACGAGATATTAGAGGAGCACATATTGTTTTAAATGTCTATTTAAATCCCACACCATGCTGGCCCTCCCTCCTGATTTGGTAGGTTTGGGAGGGGGTCAGATGGGATGCAGCCTGGGCACTGCTAACCAGCCACGCAGGGGCCGTGTTCACTCGGTCAGCCTGACTGAATGGTGTTTTCAAAACGCTTTTATGATGCATGCCTATTATTCACCCTCTTAAAATGTTCCCAGCACCCTCTTAAAAACAACTCACCACAGGAAAAAGGAAGCTCTTTACTCTGCTTTCAAATGGTAGCTTAGTGTAGCAGGTCCTAGAAGAGGCCGAGCCCTTGCTGTTCTTGCGTTTTATGCTTTATCCCCCTTTCTGAGCCTTTTAAGTGCCGATGAAAAGTTCCGAGCAAATAGCCCAAGAAACAATATCTTGCAGCTCACCTGTTCCCTCGAGGAGAGAGGAGCTAGTGCTGTTGATTCAGGGCTGTGCGCGTGCCACCTGCGACGTCGAGGGTTCCCGCTGCCTTGTCTGTACTTGCTGTGTGGTTCCCTGCGTTCAGTGGTGCCACACACTCGGGACACCATAACTCAGGCGCCCAGTCTGCACAGGCCCGGGCCACGCCTGGAGCCTCAGCCCACTTTGCTGCAAGCTCAGGATCCAGGGCAGCTTGGCCACAGCCTCTTGTGGCTCTTGGTTTTAAGCGGTTGGGGCCTTGGCCTTTAAACCCATCTGTCGTCAACCCACAGGACAGTTCAGGAACCTTCAGGTATTTACCCTGTCCCCTGAGATTGCCACCAGGGGAAGCCTGGCTAAGTGGAAACCAGCAAATGCTTGACTTCAGAGGTGCAGCTGAGCCCAGGCCCAGCCCATTCCGTCCTTTCTCCAGGGCTCCCCAGGGCTCCCCGGCCCCCTGCGCCCCCCGCAGAGTCTGGGAGGCTCAGCAGACTGCAGATGCATGGACCTTCTTGGGTCATCCCCTAACACCACATGCAGCCACAAGTTGGGGGAGCTCAGAGGTCCTTCGTTTTATACACTGCGAGAAAACTGAGACCTGGAGACATGCTGGGACCTGCCCCAAACTGCCTGGCTTTGCCAGTAGCTGCCCCAGGACAGAGCCAAGGCTTCCTGCCCCCAGCCTGGGGCCATCTGGACTCCAGAGCCAGAGTGGGGACCAGGAGATCACCTCTGCCATTTCTCGGTGAGGGGAAGTCGGCTCTGACTTAGCGGTCGGGGGACACCGAGGAAATGTTTGAAGCTTGTTGTCATTACTCGAACGCCATGGAAACCTAGTGTCTGCACTGGACATAGGCCTTTTGAAAGACACTCACAGCAAGCTGTATGTTGGATCGGGGGGCTGCCACAGTGAGAGGTGCGGGTTTCATTCAGCCTCTGGCTCCACCATGCACCACCTCTGCCCTCCTTTGGCCTGTTGTTTATCCTTCTGAGCCTTGGTTTTCTCATTGACACAACAGACTTAAGAATACCTGTGTTACAGGGCTGTTGTGCAAATGCAAAGTTGCCCTGTCCCAGGTGACTCAGCCCTGGAAGTGGAGCCCCCAAGAAGCAGCAGCCCTTCGTGGTGTCTGGTGGGTGGTCTCTGCCAGGTCCCACACAAGGTCCACTTCCCAGCCTGCCCCTCTCCTGCTACCCTTCCTCTGCCTGGATCCCTGCTCCTCTCAGCACAGTGACATTTGCTGGCTGGTACCGGGGCGAGCACAGGCCCTTCCTGCAGGAAGTTCCATATTCTCAGGAGTCCTGTGGGAGCCTGACCTTGTAAAGCCCCAAAGCGCTCAGGCCCTGGGACCAACTAGGGGAGGTGGGCTCCCTGCTCACCTCACCATCCCTTAGGGCCTGCTGCTGCTCTTGCATGGAACTGTCAGAATATAAAATCGTCTTGTTTTTAGCCCTGGCTGGTGTGGCTCAGTGGAATGAGTACCAGTGTGAGAAGTGAAAGGCCACTGGTTCGATTCCCAGTCAGGGCACATGCCTGGGTTGCGGGCCACGTCCCCAGCCGGGGATATGCGAGAGGCAACCAATTGGTGGTTCTCTCTTTCTCTTCTCTCTCCCTCCCCTTCTCTCTAAAAAATAAATAAAATCTTTAAATAAATAAAGCCATCTTGTTTTTATTGTAGAAATTTCCAGAATTGAAATTCAAATATGTGGAAGAGGAGCAGCCCGAGGAGTTTTTTATCCCATATGTCTGGTCTCTGGTCTACAACTCCGCCGTCGGCCTGTATTGGAACCCCCAGGACATCCAGCTGTTCACGATGGACTCCGACTGAGGGTGGGCACTGTTGCCCACCCTGACCCCGGCCGAGCAGCCCTTCTCGCTATTTTCTTTCAGGGGAACAGACCCCAGCGGACCGCCTGGTGCACCTTCTGTGAGAGGATCACACAGACGTGTTTCCCTTGCACACTTGGATATGGAGAATCGGGGCCAGCCGGCAATAGATCACTCAGCTTAGATTGTAGGGCGTGGGGGGGATACACAACAATAATAAATATTAAAACCTGCCATCCCACATGCAGTTTTATTTCTTTCTAAACCAAAATCTAGAGCTTTCAGGAGCCTGATGCCTCAGACATGTAACACTTCACCGGTACATACTACTTTTCTGGCACATTATTAAGATTTTTGTTTCAGTCATGTGTGTATGTATATGTATGTTTCAACATTGAGAAATATCTGAGAAGATAACAAGACAGGAATTAGTAAGGAAATAAAGTCGTATGTGCGGTGTGGTCACCTTTCAGAGGGCCCAGGACTGTCCCCAGGCAGTTGGCTGTAAGCCTTTTAGATCATCCGCATCTTTCCCTGAAAGAAAGAAATGGCTTGTTCTCATGAAGCCCAGATTAGCTTTTCTGTGGGTTTGGCCTCTGCGCTGTAGCTGAATTAAATTGAAGTCTAGTACAAATTAAGTTAATCTACTCCGTATTAATTATTAGGAAAAGAAAAGCTTCGTTTCCAAAGCAATCTTTTTTCTTCAACCAGACATGAGATGAAAAACACGTTTTTCTTCTGCATTTCTGACTTTGTTTAAACTCTCTGGGGCCTAAATGAGCCGCATTTGGTCCCTGAGCTGGAGGAAGGCACTTCTCCGAGGGAAACTGCCAGTGCGCCCTTGGCCGAGCAGCAGAGCGCCACTGGGGGTGGGTGGGGCTGGTCCTGTCGTGTCCGCTCCGTGTCTTCTGTCGCCCCTTCACAGACTAGATGAGGAGCTAGTTTCATTCACAAAGACAGAAAGTATGTTCTGCATGGAAGCACATAATTCCATGTGAGACTAAGCACCCCACTTCAGCCTGCTGTCATCTCCATCAGGAACCAACTTCTCCCTTGTCCCTGTGTCCCCAGGCTGGAGGCCCGAGTCATGTTGGTTCATCACAGTCTTCTAAGCTGTCCTCAGTCCCACTAAGCTCTGGAAAAGGGTTAAAACCCTGCCAACATATCATGCACATCTGTGTGGTTTCTCCCCACGAGAAGCCGGGGCCGCTCCGTCCTCCAGCGGGCTTTTGAGGCCGGCCGGGTGGTTTCATTATCCTCGTCCGGCCAGTGCTGAAACCAGAGCTCCCTATGTGGGGAAATGATTTACAGCTTTAATTTGTTTCTGAAGCATTTTGATTTGCTTCCTTTAAACCAAAACACAAAATGTTCATAGGGACGCATGAAGCAACTGAGCCTCTTGGTGGGACCTCAGAACTGTCCTCGGACGCTGAGGAACAAGCAGGGCTGTCAGTTCTTGTGACGGGCGAGTCCCAGGCAGCCCTAGGCCACCTGGCTCATCGAGGCGCCCCAAAGCCCCCCGTTCTCCAGCAGTCCCCTCTCCCGCCTCGTTTAAGTAACCACACTGGTCTAAAAGCTCAGGGGGGCTACGACCTCAGAGACACAGTGCGAGTACGGGCCCCCAGCCGCCCCTCGCCGCCGCCTCGGCTCTACAAACCCGCCAGGAGCTGCTTATTTGGGGGAAAGATTGATTACATGACAATACATGGAAATGATAGACTTGAATTCTGCTTGCATTAATTTGCTTAGAATTTTTTTTTGTTGTTTTCTACAAAGTAAAAATGTGTAGAATGAGGCTATACAGGACTGTCATGTGTTAGGAGGGAAATTAACATCTGATTTTATGCCAGATACGAAGCTGTTATTGCAGTGTGTCAACTTATCAACTGTATTTATTTTTAAAAGAATGTGCCCCATTCAGGAGTTCAAGGCACTGCAAAAAAGCTTCTGATCTATAACTAGTTCACACAGTCACCCACTGAGGCTGGTGTCACAGGACCTGTGAGCAACAGCCTTGCCACTTGGGCATCACAGGACAGCCACCATTAAGCGGCGCAGATAGAAGCAGGGGTCTGGAGCGGCTCAAGGACAAAGACAGAAAGGAGAGAAAAGAAGGTCCCTGAAGGCGAAGCAGAGAAAGCACACGGCACACACAGTCCTGTCCTTCAGAAGAAAATCGCACGAGCTAGAAAAGCGGGCGATGGGGAGGGAAGAATGTATGAGCAGCATCCATCAGAATGGCAACTTCCTCCCACTCGTTAGGGTGCACCCGTGAGGAATATTTACAGGGGGATGCTTTTAGGCCCTCATTGCTCACATCATTCTTTAGGCAACAGTGTCCTTCAGGTTCCGGGGAGCAGGGCTCTGCCTCTGGCATTGAAACTCTGCATAACTGAGTCACCCTGTGTTCCTTCCTAGAACCATAAATTAAGAGTTGTGGTACTCGCTGATCCTTTATAGGCTTAAGTATGCAAGGTCAACGCTCTGGGTCGTGATTTCCTCTTAGGCACCGTGCCTGCAGTTTCAGTAGCTGCCATTTGATATTAGGGACTGATCCTCGGGCTTTCTGACGCCAAGTTCAGGGCTGATCCAGTGTCCTGCGTCGCCTCCAGGAGTCAAGGAGGTCAGGGTTGCTATTCTCTGATGAAGAGCCAAGCTTCCCCTGAGTATGAAAAGCTGAGAAATGGATTGTAGCACATAATTCACAGCAAATAATTCATTTTTGTTTTTAAAGAACTCAAAGCATAAAATGTAATCTCATTAGGGTATATCCATTTGGGGTCTGCCACCCAAAACAAGGGAGAGTCATTGGGCAGCCCCTCCCTCTTGGTCAGGTGATAGAAGTCTGCTCTCCTGACTCCCCAGGGCTGTCAAAAGTATTGGCTACTCTGCCTCTGGAGTTCAAAAAGGCCCTTAGAAGTGACTGACCAGGTGACACTTCACCGTCCTATTGGCTTCAGGATCACTTCAAACGAAAGGTTTAAATACTTTGGCCAGATTCCGAAGTTGTCCTTAGCTGGAGGGTTGGTTAGGTAACCTAGTCCTCCATTACTGTCAGTAGACTCGCCTGCATGGATTCTGTGACCTAGCTCCTAAATCACCTCGGTCCCTAACCGTGATCAAGGTAAAACCAGATGACGAGTGTCCCCAAGCACCCAGCACATGTCCATTATCTCTGAGGGAAGCAAACTGTTATCGGCTAAACATTTGTATACCCCACCCCAGCTCATATTGAGCCCTAACCTGCAGTGTGGTGGCATTAGGAGATGGGGCCTTTGCGGGTGATTAGGTGTAGATGAGATCATGAGGGTGGAGCCCTCATGATGGGATTCGTGCCCTTATCAGAAAAAACATGGAAGGGATTTCTCTTTCTCTCCATCGTGTGAAGATATAGTGAGAAGGCCACCATCTGTAAGCCAGGAGAAGGGCTCTCACCAGGAACTGAATAATCCAGCCTCCAGAACTGTGAGAAATGCATGTCTGTTGTTTAAACCAGCCAGTCCGTGGTATTTTGTCACAGCTGCCAAGCTGACTACGGAGAATTACCCAAGGCCTCAAATTATTTCGACAGTGTTACAATCAGAACTATCCAGGTATATGAGATAATATGAATTAAAACCATCAGAGAAAGAAAAAAAAACATATCCACAGTATCTACAGATAGTCACAGAATTTGAAACAGCTATAATTTCTGCGTTCAAAGAAAAAAAGTGGCCAAGGACATCAGAAAATTGGAACCTATAAAAAGGAACCAAATAGACATTCCAGAACTACAACATCGTGTAACAAGAATTAATAATTCCATGGTTGGATTCAAGAACAGATCACTCACAGCTGAAGAGAGAATGAGTAAGACGAAAAGTCACAGGGAAAGAACAGCGTCGGGCAGAATAGAGAGGGCAGGAGACGTGAGGGCGCAGGGAGAGCGTCTGACCGGGCTCGTGACTGGGATCCCCAAAGAGTAAAAGAATGCGATGTTTCCACAAATACTGGCCAAAAACTTGTCCGAAACTCACAAAAGACATCAAGCCATAAATTTAAGGAGCCCCAACAAGTGTCAAGTGCGACAAAACAGACAGTCTACACCTAGACACATCATAGTCAAACTGTTGAAAACCAAAGACAAAGAGAAACTTGCGGGGGGATGGGGGGGGCGCGGCAGTGTGGAGGGAAGGGAGCGTAAGGGGACTAAATGGTGATGGAAAAATACAATAAAAAAGTAAAAATTTTAACAAATCACACACACAAAATATTAAGCCCCTGGCTGGTGGAGGGTGGGGGGTGGGAGGGGATAGTATTAACCAACAAAGGAGCAATAATTAGCGAACTTCTCAGCAGAAACAACAGGAGACTCTGAAGTGGTACCTTTAAAGTGCTGAAAGAAGTGACTGCCAACCTAGAGATTCCTAACTGGGGAAAATATCCTGAAAGAATGAAGAATAAAAAAAGACATTTTTAGACTAACAACTGGAAGAATTCATTAGCACACAAACCCTAAAGGAAAATCAAGAGTGTTTAACAGGCAAAAGGATAATGATCCCAAATACAAGGATTGAAGAGCAGTGAAAATGAGAATTATACAGGTCAACGTAAACACTGACCCCATAAAATAGTGATTGCATCTTGTGGAGTTGTAAATATATATTGAAATGCATGAAGGTAAAGGTATGGGGAAGACTTAACTGGAGGTTGGTGTTCTAAGCCCTTTGCATTACCCAAGAAGAGAGGGTAAAAACGTTTTCATTTAATATTAGATTTTGATAAGGATGCATATTGTAATAAATATTAGTAAAAGAGTATATAACTTTCTAGTTAATGAGGGAGAATGAAATAATTCAGTGGGCAGGTTTAAAAGCTGCCAAAGAGGGTAAGGAGAGAAGAAAAGCAGGTGGGATAAATAGAAAGCAGGTTGTAGATAATATGTGCCCAATAAATTCAATTTTTAAAAAGATAATGTGATAAGTCATCATTACATTAAATGTAAATGGGCTAATGCTCCAATGTTAACAGAGATTGACAGGCTTGCTTTAAAAACAATCATACTCTGTTTAGAAGACACACTTTTAAAATATAAGAATTTAGAAATTTTGAAAGAAAAGGATGGAGAAATATATGAGCAAACAGTATTATGTATGAGCAAACAGCAAACAGTAACCATAGGGAGCTATAGATATGTTAATAGTAAAGTAACCCTTAAGGCAAAAAAAAAAAAAGCATTATTAAAATTAAAAGGGTCATTTAATTATCAGAAAGAAGTAATTCTAAATTTTTATTTACTTAATGGTACACTTTTAAAATATAGAAAATAAAAGATCTAGAAAATTTAGGCAAATATGCAATTATATTGAGTTTTTAACATACCTATTTTGGGAACTGATAGAAGAATAAGCATACAAGAATCAAGTTACAGAAAATGTAACACAATTAGCAAACTTGGCCAAATGGATACACGTGGAACACTGAACTCAGCAGCACAGCTTTCAAACACAGATGACACACATGCCAAAGCTGGTGTGCTGAGCTCTAAAACAAGTTTCAACAAACTTCAAAAGAATTAATTCAATGAAATCTGTTGTCTGACCACAATGCAATAAAGCTAAAAACCAATTATAAAATGATAATTTGAGGATTTGAAGATTTCTAAATAACCTATCTCTCAAAGAAGAAATCATAAAGGAAATGTAAAATATTTCGAATGGATTTAATGAATATACTGCATATCAAAACTTGTGGAGAAAAAACTTATGGCAACTAAAACAATGCTTATAAATTTATATTTTTAAATGTATATGTTAGAAAAGAAGAAAGGCTGAAAATTATCCAAGCAATCACCTCAAATTTTAAATTAAAAAAAAAAAGCAAAAGAAACTCAAAAGTCAAAATATAGAACACAAATATACAATAATGGGAATCAAGAAAGTAAAAATTTCATGCTTTGAAAGGACCAAGAGGACTGATAACCCTGTAATAAGACTGGTCAGGGAGGAAGGGGACAAGGTAGGCGGGGCCAAGGAATAGCCTTATGAGAAGTGAAAGTGGGTTAATTACTACAGATCAGACAGGCATTAAAAATGTTACCTGGCCAGGTGGCTCCATTGGTTGGAGCACTGTCGCACACACCGAAAGGTGTCGGCTCCGTCCCTGGTCAGGGTGCACACGGGAGACAACGGATCGATGTTTCTCTCTCTCTTTCTCTCTCTCTATCCCCACGACCCCTTCCTCTCTCTAAAATCACATATCCTTGGGTGAGGATTTTTAAAAAACATTTAAGAGGATCTAGTGAATACTAATAAATTTTAAATCCAGGTGGGACAATCTTGGCTTAGTGAAGGCCTCAGGAGCGCGTACATGTGTCAAAACCAATCGAGTTGTACCCTTTACATACGGGCAGTTTTTGCATGTCAGTTATGCCTCAGCAAAGCTGTTTTAAACATTGGATAAAATGAACGAATTTTTTAAGTAGCTTTCTAAAAAAAGTTACTGACATTAGAAGATCTTGAAAATTGGAATCATCCTACATCTATTGCCCAAATTGAACCTATAATTTAAAATCCCACAAGTAATTCTACAGGCCCCTAGGGGTTCACCAATGAATTCAACCAGACATCTCAGAGGGATAATGTCCGTATTACACAGAATCTTCCGGAGAATAGAAACCCTCCAAATTCATTGCATGAAACTAGTATAACCTTAGATATCAAAAATCTAACAAGAACAGCATAGGAGATTAAAATTGCAGTCCAATCTCTTTCATTATTGTTGATGCAAAATGTCTAAACAAAACAGCAAATAGAAGCCTGCGATATGTAAAAAGCAATGTGTAAAAATATATTATGATTAAATTGAATTTGTCATTCAAATCAGTCATTCACATTCACAGAATAAAGAAGGAAAAGTAAATAATCTCAATAGATGCAGAAATTTTTTTTCCTAAAATTCAACAATCATTGGGTGATATAAATGTTTAGCAAACTACAAAGTAAGGAAACTGTCTTAATCTGATAAAGATTATCTACAAAAAAAAATCTACAGCAAATACATCATACTTAAAATACCAAAAAAATTCCTCCTAAGATTAGGAGCAAGAAAAGATGTCCACTATCACGTCTTCCATTCAGAATGGCTCTAGATCACGGTATGCAAGCCGAAGGATCTAGAGGGTGACATACTGATGTTTGCACTGACTTTAAGATGCATCACAAAAAGGAAGAAGGGATGGATTGATGGATGGACAGAAGACTGGGTAGGTGGGTCACAAAACAAGTGTGGTGACCTTGGTAAAACCCAGAATGGTAGAATGTGGGTGGGGTGCACAGGTGTCCACTGTAAAACTCTTTCAACTTCGCAGCATGTTGGGGGGAAATAATGCTGCGACATTAACCTAGAGCAATGTCAAAAAAACAAAAAAAGATTGGATTGGGTGGGAAGAAAATAAACTGTCATTATTTGCAAATGACACAATTTTAGATAATCTCAAAGAATCTACCAATAACTAGCAGAATTAGCAAAAATCACTTGTATTTCTGTATGCCAGTAACAATTAGAAAGTAAAATTTTAAAAGTATACCATTTGCAGTAGCATCAAAAAAAAAAAATCCATTAAGTACCCAGAGATCAATCTAAAAAATAAAAAGTGAGTGAAACCTAAGCAAGTGGAGGGTTGTTAGATTCACGGACTGGAAGGCCCAGCATTGCAGCTGGATAGGCATGTGGATGAAGAAGGGTACCAGCTAACGGTCTCTCGCTCTACCTGCACATCCTCTCGCAGTCTTGTTTGCCCCCGAAGTCCCATCTTCTCACTGCACTGGCCCGCCGTCTGGTTCTGGCCTTCCTTCCTGAGCCCTGGAGGAAGGCCTGGCCTAATCCTTTCTCCCCTGCATAAGGAGGGCTTCGCACTCGCAGCGAGTGGCTTCTCTCCATCTACCCCCTCGACAACCTCCTCTAGGTCAATGGCATGTTTTAGTGATTTTCATGCAGCAACCATGAAATCGAGGTAATTTAGGCAGAAAAGGATTTATTTTGGGGCAATAGGGAGCTACCGAATCCCAGGGAGGCCAGAGAATTAAGCTTGGGTGCTGTACGATCAAAAGAAACATCCTATTGCTCCCCAGAACTGAGAGGCACCTTAGCTGCTGCCTGCCCAGCACTTGGCACCCACCCATGCAGCTGGTGGCCAGCAATAAACTCTGTCTACAGCTACCCCAAGGAACCAAGTGCCACCACCTTGCCCTAATGCCCATGCACCTGCCACCCATCGATGCTCACTCCCCTTCCAAGCCTCATCCAGTGGCCCTGCTTGGGGAAAGCTGGGTGCATGCAGAAACCCCGCTACAGGGGAGCCTAGAGAGTGAAGCCTTTAGCTTTCCACCCTCTGTGTCAGGAAAGCCCACTCCATGGAGGCAGGAGTGTGCTGCATTAACCAAACCGTGGCATCTCCCACCTTACTTCATACTGTTGTTCTAGTCTCAAGTGACATCATACTTAAAGCATGGAGAACATAAATTTCCTGAGGGTAGGGAATTATGTCTGATTTCTACATATCTGCATCTCACACCTATAGCTGTGCCAGACCTCAAGAAGTGTATGTTAAAAATGCTAGCATTTAGCACAGTTTCTAGAACATGGTAAGCACTCAACAAATTATAGCTAATATTATTTCACATGGTAAAAAGTCGCAGAGAGGGCTAATTCAGCAGCCCAGCACCATGTTAAGGAGCTAGACTCTGCCCATCTATAGCTTTGACACCCTCTGGCTGGCTCGCCTCATAGTCACAAAAGGGCTGCTGCTGTTCCTGATGTTGCGTCAAGGCATGATCTCATCAGCTTTGGAGTGGGGCCGCCCTCCCAGAAGGCCCTCACACATCCATACCCAGGCCTGCTTCCCATACCCATTCCTAAACCATCACTGGAAGAAGGGGATCTACCACTGTGGCAAACCAATCAGGATCCAGAGCCTGACCGGGTCAGCTGTGTGGAGGGAGTGAATCCCAGAATATGTGTCAGGCTCTTTCAGTAAGAAGGACCTGGGAGGGAGGGAGGGAGAGATGCCCAACAGTGTCAGCTATGATAAGGGGTAGTGGGAAGGCCAGAGGCAGGTTTTCCATGAGAACCCCATGGGAGCTCTCCAGAGTCCCAACGCTCAGGCCCCGCAGTTGGATGAGGCTACCCCAGAGCCAAGGGACAGCTCCCAGGACAGGGGCCAGCTCAGTCTGTAGAAGGTCAGGATGCAACCCCAGCATCCACCGCTGCTTCTCCACCCTCCCCAGCCCCGCCAAGGCCCCCACACCAACTGCACAGAAGAACGGCAGCTTCTCCATCTCCTAGAGTCTGCTTAATAGGAAACAAGGCTTGGTGGGGCTCAATTTGTGACGACCCAAGCCCTCAAACTGGAAACATCTGTCCCCACCATAGCACAACCTCCCCAGCCCAGCTCAACATCATGCTGAGGGGCCCACCCGCCCTGCCTGGGGAATGCAGAATCCTTCTTGGGGAGCCCCCCACTTAGGAGGGGTCTCTAGCTCCCTGCTTGGACCCCCAAGCCTCATGGGCTCCCAGCCTCAGCATGCTGACCTCAATGCTGCCCCCACCCCAGGCCATGCGGGATTTAAGGCTGATGTCCCCAGGGAGCCCTGGGCTATATGTTATTTATGACACTCCTCGCCCCAGCCCCGTGGGAGGGCTCTGCCTCCAGTTCCCCCGCTTCTGCGACACTCTGCTGGAGGTGGGGCACGGGCCCTCCTTCCCCTCCTGTCCCCCCACCAGTTCCTGGGCCCCTCTGAAGCCAGGCTCAGAAGCTGCCTTCGCCAGGGTGGTGAGAAGATGCCCATCCCCTGTGCTCGGAGGCCCTGTCAGGGCCCCCACGCCGCTGAACACGAGGCCGTTCAGGCAGCACCGCAGGACAGCCATCGCCACCCCTGCACCTGCAAGGCCCCCAAGGGCAGCTGGGGCAGAAGCAACTAAATGCACCTGGGACCACAGGGCAAGGCAGGGGCTGGGGCCCATGGGCTCCCAAACGCGCACGTTGACACCCACTCCCTCAGGCATCACTGCTCTGGAGCCACATCTGCATGGGTCCCCCGGCGCCACTGAGAGCCTGACCTGGGTGCCTCACGGGCATCTGCGCGGCCCAGGTCTGTCACCAGACCCCTCTGAACCTCAGCTCCCCAGTCCATGATGGGGATGACAGGCCCGCAGGGAGCAGGACTGCAGGAGCCCAGTGATGACAGAGCGACAGAGTGACAGAGTGAAGCACCAAGCAGTGGGTACTTAACGGCCGCTGGCAGGGCCTTAATGTTAGTGGCTGCCTCCAGCACGCAATGCGGCCTGCGATGCTGGCTCGGACCTAAAGTCACCTGGATGACAGCCTTGGAGAGGGGACGTCCCCCAGTGTGTGTTGGAGAGACGAGGCAAGGGAGCACCCAAGCCCTGGACAGCTCTGCCCAGAGCTTGGCCCCTGGGAAGGGGGGCCTGTTGGGGGCTGTCTATCTCATGGGTGAGGGTAGAGGCAGCAGAAGCTCTACTCTTGACCAGCAAAGAGCACGTGTCCTGGCCACCTGGGAGGAGGCTCAGCCCCACTGCCCCGGTTTACACGCAGCCTCCTCCAGAAAGCCGCTCTGGGCCAGTCCTGCCTGTGTCCTGCCTTATCTCACCCACAGCCCTGCCACCACCCTAGGAGGCTTGCCCCTGCCGTTGGCACCTTCCTCCCAGCTTCAGGGCCGGCCAGCCTCTACTTTGGGCCGCCATGGCCCTCAGTCCCTCCTCAGAGCAGCCTGAGGGCATCCCTATGACACAGATAGGAGGCTGAGACACAGGGACGAGACAGAACTCTTGTCACTGGCTCTGCTCCTGCATCCGTTCCCTGCCGCTCTACTGCCCAGGGGAGTGAGGGGAGAACTGGCCTCTGAGGAGGAAGAGGCTGGCAGGGAGCCGTTGGCGAGGACGTGAGGGGGCTGGGGTTCTGCCAAGGCTGGCCAACCAGCAGGGCTCCAGAGTGCGTCTAGGGAGGGGGACACCACTGGCAGGAGAGTTCTATACAGGGCCATTTCGACCAGCCCCTGGCGCACTGGCCCCGGTCCCCCCAGGACCCCACACTAGGCCCCCCGTGTCTGGGCCTGGGCACCATCAGCACCCTCCAGCCCCATGCCACTATAAGCCCCACCTGAGATGGGTGCCGGTGGAGCAGGGGGCATCCAAGTGGATGGGAACACCTTAGACCAGCCCAGACCCAGCCTCCCCGGCGTCCAGACACCAGAAAACCAGATGTGGGCAGAGGCGACCGTTCCAAAATGCTCTCATCTTCAAAGCCGGGCCATTTTCCATGGCCTCCAGGCAATTCTCAAACAAGTTTGTAAAACTGGAATTTTAATAGCTGGCATACTGGTGTGTGTGCGTGTGTGTGTGTTCACACACGTGTCTGGGCACCTTTAGTGGCTGTTGCTGCTACAGCATCTTGGGAGACGGGAGGGTTGAGAGAGTTTCCGGAGGGCACCCAGGTTCACCGCAGGCGCGCTGTGTGTGGAGATGGAGCTGAGACTGCAGGGCCTGGGGGGAGGGGGATGACCAGCCTCATCTGAAATGACTACCACGCACACCCCAGCACTCAGGTCCCCCTTCTCCTGCCTCGACCTGGAACCCAAATGTCTTTGTCAACTTGGGGTGCCATAAACCACAGACATTTATTTCTCACAGTTCAAGTGGCTGGAAGTCCAAGATCCAGGTGTCAGCAGGGCTGGTTTCTTCTGAGGCCTCTGTCCTCGTCTTTAAATAGTGACCGTCTCCTTGTGACTTCACAGGGTCCTTCCTCCGTGTGTGTCTGTGTCCTAATCTCCTCTTCTTATAGGGACACCAGTTATACTGGATTAACATTCTCATGACACATTTTACCTTAAAGACCTATCTCCAGCCCTGGCTGGTGTGACTCAGTGGGTTGGGCGTCGTCCTGTGAACCAAAAGGTCGCCGGTTCAATTCCCGGTCAGGGCACGTGCCCGGGTTGCAGGCCAGGTCCCCAGTTGGTGTGAGAAGCAACCAATCGATGTTTCTCTCTGCTTCTCTCCCCCTTCCCTTCTCTCTAAAAATTAATAGATAAAATCTTTTTAAAAAAACAACAAAAAAACCCTATCTCCAAGAACTGCATTCTGAGGTACTGGAGGTTAGGGCTTCAGCACATGAATGTGGGCAGACACAATCCATCTCTAACACTTTATGCCAATCCATGGGTTCACCCTTCATTCGTAACCCTTTCACTGTAACTTCCTTGCTTCCTTCATCTGTTGGGCGCCCCAGGCAGTGTCCGCCCCCCACTACGTACATATACTCACTCACACTGACCACTCACACCTAGCACAGGGCCCACCGTCCTCCAGTGCTGCTGTGGAAGCTGGCCCCTCTCCCTGGAGCCATGCTCAGATGCAGCACCCACCGCACAGGCCCCCTGGCTGCATCTCCGGTTGCCGAGGTCTCTCCCCACCTCAAGTCCCCAGTCAAGTCTGACCTCCCAGGGCCTCTGACAGCCACCTCTTCCCTATCTGTCAGCCTCAGAGGGGTCCACGGCCCGCCCTGCCCAAAGAGGCTCCCCTATCTCACCCCCCCACTGTACTCATCGGCCTTGTTTCCCCCCCATCCTTTCTCCATCGCCTGTGGATCTTACTCATTAATTTGTTGACTGGGGGCTGTCTCTGTGAGGGCAGCACCAGACCCCAGGGGCACGCTCAGGGACATTTCCATCCTGAGCAGAGAATGGCTAACACCTGCTGTCCATGCCCTCAGGCAGAATCAGAGCTCCTGAGCGTGAGGGACGCAAGAATAACTGGGAAGATTGGGCTGTGTTTTCACACTTTGGAGGTGAACTGTTTCGCCGTCGGTGAGCTAAATGGTCCAGCTGTGCGGTGCACGTTGAGAAGGCTGATGGGGGCATCACAGGGAAAGCTGTGGTCACTTTGGACTCTCCCGTCGGCTGGGAGCTTCCCCACAGCCCACGGCTTGGTCAGCTCCCCAGTGTCCTCCATCCCAGCACCTCAGCCCTCTGCCAATTCGCACCATTTCCCCACGGCTGCACCCCCAGAGGCCGGCTCAGTGCCTGGGGGCCACAGTGTTCGGACAGGGCCCTGCCCGGGAATGGCCCGACAGATGGAGCTGGAGGGACGCCTCCTCTCACAGCCACAGGAAAGTCAGGAAGAGAGGGGGAAACCGCGGGTGCTCCGGAGGGCAGTCTGCTGCGGAGACATGGATCCAGGGTCCTGCATGCCAGGAGGTAAGCGTGAGACTAAGGCGGAGGTTCTGGAGAACACCCACATTCAAAGAGTAACTGCTGGAAGGAAACCCGCCCAGGTAAACTGAGGCACAGGCAGTGAAGGAGAAGGCTGCAGCCAGGGGGTAAGGAAGGGTCAGAAGCTAAGGAGACCAGAATGGTGGCCAAGAGGGGGGCCACCCAGAGACCCCAGGGGACCTCAGTGGGGGGGTTTCTGTGAGGGGCGAGAGCAGGGTGCCAAGGGCTACTGCTTCACACGTTGATTACCGCATAGTAAGGGAACAACCAGCAGCTTAAGCACCAATCTTAGTACTTTCACAGATTCTGTGGGTCAGGAGCTTGGACAGAGCGCAGAGGGGACAGCTCGCTCCTGCTCCATGATGTCTGGGGCTTGGCTCACAACGCTCCCCGGTGAGGGGGGTGCGCGGGGAGAACGTGGCCTGGGAGTATCTTCACTGATGTTAGTGGCCACAATCACACTTTTAT
The DNA here is from genome assembly GCA_004026545.1 of Mormoops blainvillei. Taxonomy (NCBI): domain Eukaryota; kingdom Metazoa; phylum Chordata; class Mammalia; order Chiroptera; family Mormoopidae; genus Mormoops; species Mormoops blainvillei. The sequence goes on from PVJD01012130.1 coordinate 32,316, forward strand.
TTTGCTGCTGCCATCTTCAATTAAGCAGGGCAGAGGAAATGTGTACACATAGGACATTGATGTGAAATCACTCTCAAGATGCTGTGTGGGTCCTGGCTGTGTAGCTCAGTTGGTAAGAGAGTCGTCCTGATATGCCAAGGTTGGGGGTTCGATCCCCAGTCAGGACATATATAGGAGTCAACCAATGAATGCATAAATTAGTGGAGCGACAAATCGATGTTCCCCTCTTTCTCTTCTCCTTCCTCTCTCTGAAATCAATCAACCATTTAGATGTTGTGTGAACAAAGTGTGTGCACGTGTGCACGTGTGGAAGAGAGACAGAGAAGATGAAGCCATCTCATGCACATCACCAGCCGTCACATCAAAATCTGGGGGGCGCCCCTGGAGTTAAACGGTGCACTGCCCTCACATCTGTACTGGCCTGCCCTGAGCAAAGCCCTAGCCCGCCTTTACTGCAGACTGAGCCAAGTAGGGACCGTGGCTTCCAAATCCCCGACCCCAGCCCCAAATCACCAAAACTCCCTTCTGAGCCCCTCACATTTCCCCTTTTGTCCCCCAAGGCTGCTCTGTGGGCCAAGCAGGGAAGGCAGTGCCCTCTGGTCCTGATGCACACCTCCCACAGATCTGGCAGGGGTAGTGGGTGGCTGGGCGGTGTGACCTTAGCTCTGAGACTTTCTGCCAAAAGGGCCCCACCCCTCTTACCTGAGTCATGGAATTCTTCAGAGGCGGGCGGGGCTGCAGCCTGGAGCCTGGAGAGATGAGGTCACAGGTCGCATCCGAGCTCAGGTTTCTGGGAACTCTCTGCCTAGACCTGGAGACTGGAGAGAAGGTGGGACGCTCCCTGTCGATGCTGCATCTGCTTCTGGGCTGCAAGTCCCCCTCCACCTGATGGAGAAGCCGGGGGCCCGGGAGACCCTGTGAGAGGACTGGGAGGAAATAACGAGGTCCCTTTCGGTGAAGGGGACCGTGTGTGTGCAACAGAGGTGGAAATGACAAGGGCTGCCCTCCCCTCTCACCGGGGTAAGCAGAGATGTCGGGGATGTCATAGGGAAGGGCTGGGGTTCTGAGCCAGGGCGGTCCTGCAAAGGTCAACTTGTAGCCAGAGGGCCAGGCCACTGGGCTAGGCAGCAGACAACCCCCTCCCCGCCCAGGACTACTGGCCCCCATTCTCTGCGGCTCCTCGGCCTCTGGTCCGCCCAGGCCAGTCTGGGCCCTCTATAGGTATGTGTGCCCGATGCCACCTGTGATACTGTGCATTCCTGGGGTGGCCCCCCGTTGTACCCTGAGCACCAGCTCCTTCGTAGGGAAGGGTTTCCCCCCAACAGTTGATCTCCCACCCGCAATGGCTGGAGCCGTGCCCTACCCCATGGGCTGGGGTAGGAGGTCCTACCCCATCCTTTCACAGTGGGGCCACAAAAGAGATGTCTGCTCTGACAGCAGAAGACCACAGACTCAAACCTCACCCCCAGCCCACGGCCATGCCAGTACCCTCAGCTGGGCGTCCAGGAAGCCTGCATTGGTTGGGGGCAGGGGGGAGTGCTGGCAGATCCTTGGAACACAGCCAGCACGGTGGTGAGGGAACAGCTTCCTGTTCCGTCATTTATTTACCAGACCTATGACCTTGGGCAAGGATGAGCCCTCTCAGGCCTCATTCTCTCTTCTGTGACATGGGTTTAAGGAAAGTGCCCCCCTTCAGAGGGCTACAGTGAGCGTTAAGCGTGATGTTGCATGAAGAGGGTGTGGAGGCCTAGCGGCCCTCAGGCCCCCGCCATTCGGCCCTGTGGGCTGAGCACAGGCAGGGAGTGAGGATGAGGCAGGTCTCCGCCCCAGGGAGGGAGAGGCCTCACTGTCAGACAGCGGCCCAGCCAGCCGGTACCCAGGACCCTGACCTGTTGATCTGCACAGGGTTTGAGGGGGCAGGCTGCCCGGGATGCTCGAGGCCTGGGGACAGGCCTGCTAAGCACTGCTTAGGAGACACAGGGCCATCAAGATTCCTACTGAAAAGCCATCCCAGAGCTGGGGGGATGGCAGCCCTGGAAATAAAAGGGGAACAACTGGGCCCAGCACCTCAACTCCGAGCGGGTCATCTGCAGGGGCTGGGTGGCAGCAGCTCTGGCCAAAGGCCTCTTCACCCAGGCGAGGCCGCTACACAGACTCCAGGGGCTCAAGGGTGCCCCAGCCTCTCCCCTCCATTGGTTGCCTCCAACGCACCCCCGGCCAAGGACCAGGCCTGAAACGCAGGCATGTGCCTTGATCGGGAAATCCAACTGGCGACCTTTCACTTTGCAGTATGACGACACCCAGCCAACTGAGCCACCAGAGGCAGGTTTAATGGCTGGTGCACCGGGCGCACACCCTGGGTCCCGACTTCTGAAGGCACGTATTTTTATTTTCCCTGTCTCTCTCTCTTTTTTAAAGGGCCCAATATTTTCTTCTGCACCCAGGGCGTCAGCAGACCTTAATCGCTTCTGTGAGCCCCGCCAGTCAGGGCCCTGGTGACGCTTTTCTCAGAGCGTATCTCCATCATTTAGCGTGACACAAGTGCAAATGTGAAGCGCCTCCCGTGTGACCCAGCACATGGGAGGGGCTCAGCCAAGGTCAGTTTCTTGTTCATGCCTTCTCTCCTCTCTCCATGCTCCCGGGCAGATGGGTTCACCACTTTGGGATAGGCCTTTGATGTGTGCTCATGAATGTGACCCGGTGGCCCAACCTCCTGTGGCAGAGCTGGACCCACAGGGGCCTCCCAGTTCTGTGCCTCAAGTTCCTCGGTCATTGCTTGAAGGGCAAGACCCCACCCCACTGTACTGAGCGTGCATAATTCTTGTAACAACCCTATGAGGTAAGCAGTATTTTCAATCGCGATTTTGAGAGGTGGTAAGTACTCTTTAACCACAATTTTACAGATTTGAAATCTAAAGCATTAAGAAGTAACTTGCTCAAGGTAGCACAGACACAAATAACTGGGCTGGGACTTGAATGCAGACTCTCTGGCTCTAGAGTCCTTAGCTACTTCTTTCTACTGTCCCTCGAGGTCAAGAAGATAAAGGCGGCTGGCTTTAAAATGGCCGCAATTACCTTGGACTGAGTAATGAGACCCCTAGGGGCTTGTGCTATTGCTCAGAAAGCTTAAAAACTTCATAGCAGGCTCTGGGCCCTCCAGGGTAAATTAGATTCCGGGGCCTCTGAGCATGCATCTCACAGGGGCCCAGCCCTCTCCCTAGGCACAAGCCAGGCCAGCTCCGGGTCGGGTCGGGGGCACCTGCCACTCCCATGGATCTTTCCCGTCTGTGCCTCATCAATCTCTGCCAGGGTCCAGTGGGCCCGCCAGCACGCAGCCTCCAGGACATTCACCACGCCGCGGCTGTGTGAGCCCCAAGGAAAAACCGCCTGTGCTCACAGGTACCACCGGGCTCCAACCCGCCCTGGGAGGGGGCCCAGCTCCTCACTTACCAACTCTGTGACCTTGGGCAAAATCCCTTACCCTCTGTGAGCTTCAATCTGCACATCTGTAAAACAGAGCTATCCTGTGCTTGTCCTGGTTGATGCAAGAATGACAGATAACATTTAGAAAGAGCTCTTGTGAAGTAGTGGCCCAATAAATGGCAGCGAAGTTTATTAGCCTCTTAGAAGGTAGGAATGCGGTGTGCGGCCGGGAAAATGCCGGAGGAGCAGGCTTCCGGACAGGGAGGGGTGTCATGGGAGCTGAGGCACTTGGATCGGGCCATGGTGGAGAAGGAAGGAAGGAAGGAAAAAGCATAGCGCATGCTGGGAACAGCAGTAGCCAAGGAAGAAAGGTGGGAAGGTTTGAGGATGAAAACCAACTTTGGTGGCCTGCTCGCTGAAAGGCCAGGAGCTGGGCCAAATGCTCTCCAGGCCCTAACACATCCAGTCCTCCCATTAACTCACTTTATAGAGAAGACCCTGAGTCTTAAAGTGTTTACTAACCCAACGAAGGCTCTGCAGCGGTGAGGGTCAGAGGAGTTCCCACCTGCGGATGTTCAGCGTGGAGGCCAGGGCGGCTCTCCCAAAAGGTGAAGCAAGTACCCCGGGAGGAGACGGTAGGGTACAGGCAGGGCCCTGGAGGTGGGGCCCTATAGACCATCATTGAAAACACAAGGCAAATAGCCCCAGACTAAGTACTTAGTTAGTTAGATCATCATCCCGATACACCAAGATTGCGGGTTCGATGCCGATGCCCGGCCAGGGCACATACAGGACTCAACCGATGAATGCATAAATAAGTGAAATAACAAATTGACAGTCCCTTCTCTCAAAAAAAAAAAAAAATCAATTAGGAAGAAAGAAATGTAATTGACCTTGCCCTGCAAGCCTGACCCAGGGAATAAAAGAGATGCAAACAGGCCAAGCCAGGACCTCACGGGACAAACGCAAAGGAAAGCAAAAGCGCGATTACTGTGAAGTCAGGACAGCGGCGACCTTTGCTGGGGTCGGAAGGGGTCTGTGCCTAAGTGGGGGTCCTCGATGTGGGGTGGCTTCTGGGGTCCTGAAAATATTCCCCTGATCTGTGTGCTCGTTGCAGGCCTCCCCTTCGTAATTCTTTACTCAGCTCCACATTTGTCTTAAGCGCACCTTGATCAATGTCTATTTCACGGAAAGGAAGGTTTTTAAAAAGAGGAGGGAAAGCCCCACAGAAGTAGGACTGGGGGAAGGAAGCCCAACCCCACAGAAGCTTGAGACTTTTGATTTAGATGGTAAGGGTGCTCTTTGAAGCTCCCGGGGAAAGACCCCAGGAGGGAGAGAAACCGCTCAGCCGGGCAGCACTTTCCACGTGGTTTGCTTCTGTGCCGGCTGCGACGTGTATGTAGCATAGAGCACTTTTTTTGGACAATTGTATTGTCTTGTTTATGCTGTTACAGTTGTCTCCACGTTTTTCCCCTGCCCACCTCCACCTAGGCAATCCCCACACCTGTCGTCCGTGTCCTCGGGTCATGCATATACACAGTACTTTTATAATGGGGAAAACTCCCAATGTTTAACAAATAAAGGGAAGCCGTGGGCCCAGGCCGGGCGGCTCAGTTGGTTGGAGCGTTGTCCCATACACGAAAAGGTTGTGGGTTCGATTTCCGGTCAGGGCGCATACCGAGGTTCGGGTTCAATCCCTGGTCAGGGCGCGCTTGCCAGAGGCAACCTGTCAATGTTTCTCTCTCTCTCCCTTTCTCTCTCTCTCTCAAAAAATAAAATAAAGTAAAAGGTGTCCCGGGGCAGGGATGACAGGAAGCCGCGGACATCGTCACTGAGTGGGGCTGGCCTCGAGGGCAGGCAGGCCGCCTGGCAGGCCCGTTTTCCAGAGGCACATGGCAGAGGCCCAGGAGATAAGGCTGGCATCTCCGTTGGGCTGGGGCTGTGATCAGTCGGGTCTGCGTGCTGGGGTCTGAGCTCCGCTCCTTCTGGAAAAGGAAGCATCTCCCCCATCTGGGCACCTTGGAGCCAACGGTGCCCTCCCTCCTCTCTCCCACAGGGTGGCATCTGGGGGTACATGGTAAACCTTATTCCAGGTTCTGCTTGGCTTTTCCTTCTGGGTTGGTGGGGCCAGGGAGTACGTGTGCAGCCCTGAGGGAGGCTTCTGGGGCAGGAGGAGCTGTTCCAGGGGCAGCCAGAGGCCTGGGTTCCCTGTGTAGATTCCACCTGACAAAATGCCTCTGTCGGGGTAAGCCCCTCTGTCCTGGGTCCACATGGCAACAAGGTCTGAGTCGCCAACATATTTACCCTGAGGAATGGCCTGTAGGGTGTACAGGACATCCAGAAGGAAAAAAATAATCCTTTGGCTGTCCTGACTGGTGTGGCTCGGTGGATTGAGTACTGGTTTGTGAACCAAGGGGTCATGGGTTCGATTCCCAGTCAGGGTACATGCCTGGGCTGTGGGCCAGGTCCCAAGCTGGGGGCATGTGAGAGGCAACTGATTAATGTTTCTGTCCCTCTCTCCCTCCCTTCCCCTGTCTCCAAAAATAAATAAATAAATAAATCTTTAAAATATATTTATCATTTAAAGAATTCTTTGGCTACTTAGAAATTGAAGGGGGAGGGGGAGGGAGACAAAGACAAACAACACACCCAAAGAAAATATGTATTTGCATCACATATAAAATATAAGGGATCTGGATCCTGAATCTATACATTAAAAAAAAAAAAGAAAAAAAAAAGGATAACCCAATAGAAATGTGGGCAAAAGGTGGGAAGAAGTTCCAAAAGAAAACAAAATGATCCATAAACATATGAAAAGATGCTTAATCTTCCCAGTAATCAGAGGAAATGCAAACTGACACCCATGAGATACTGTTTTTCCTGAGTCAGTTCGGAATAAAATGAGAAGATTGATAGCGTGCAGCGCTGGGAGAGGTGTGAGAAAACAGCGAGCACGCCATCCGCTTGAGAGTAAATAGGTGCCGCCTTTGGAGGAGCGTTTAGCAACAGCCGCCCGACGCTCCAATCTATCCGCCCAGCAATGCCACGGGTGGGAAAATGTTGCACAAAAGCACTTGCGCAAGCTCACAAGCATGGTTTTGCAAAGACGTCGATGCAGTTTTGTTTGAATTAGCCAAAAATTAGAGACACCCTGAATGCCCATCAATCACAGGCTGCTCCAATAAGCTGTGGTACCTGAGCATCTCATTTGTTACGAGGAGTTCCCATGACGTGGCGCTGGTGAGTGAAAAAGCAGGTCATGGAGGAATATTTAGAAGGTGAGCCCACATTCGTGGACACAAAATGAATCATAGCTGAACAATAATAAAGAATAAAAACAGAGAAAGGGAACAGTGAGCTAACTTCAGGGAGTAAAGCTGAAAGAACGGCGGGGCTGGGATGGAGTAGACATTCATTTCTGATCTGGATACTTTTGCATTGTTTTAATATTTTTTCAGCAAATATGCATTATTTGATATTCTAAAACTTAATAAAGAAAAATTAGAAATAGAAAGATAGGATCTTGAGAGAACCAGCCAAAGCTGTCAGCCTCAGGTAATCTGGTCGGTTTCTGGGAGAAAGGGTGGGAAGCCGAGGTGAGGTGATGGGTAATTGGCAGGAAGAAGGCAGTACCTCAGCCTTTCCTCCCTTCTGAGCCCCTTCTGGTCCTTCTGCAGGACAGCTACCCCCTATCCCCCACAGGTGGGGCAGTGGTCCTCGGCCGGAAGCGGGCCGCTGGCCCTCCACTGCAGAGCTGCTCCAGGTTGCATCTTTCTGAAATGCAGGGGCAACCGGCTCCTGCTTCCGGCCCCAGAGCCACCCCGAGGAAACCCCTGGACAGGTAGGCTCTCCAGCTGTGGCCCCTCCAGCCTTTTTCCCAACTCAGCCTAAACCTCTTGGCCAAACCCACTGCTGCATCTGGCCTCAGCCTCTGGGTTCCCCTTCCCAGCATGGAGGCTGGTGAACCCCACTCACCCTGAAGGTGCCCACTACCTCCTGCCCTTGGCCCTGCCATTTTGTCACAGCCTTGGAAGGCTGGAACCAGGCTTTATTTACAAGGAAAGAGGATGCACGTGTGGGCACGAGGGTGGCAATCTGCCTCTTAGAGATCACAAGCCCCTCGGAGTCTCGGCCAGGCCGCACCGTCCACAGTTCATGGCATGGGTGGTTAGATGCACAGAGAACCCAGCTCTGGGAAGTTCAGGTGGGGTAGGGACTGGGAGAGCCGGCGTTCTCTGCTCCCTCACAGTGGTCAGCCTTCCTCGGGAGCCGCTGGACCCTGGGCTGTCCAGGGCACTGGCCCTCGGAGAAGCCAGCAGCTCATCGCTCTGCCCCCGCTCGCCACCAGGCCCCGCAGCCCTCACCTTTGCTGTAGGTGAGGGAGGAGGGCCAAACTCTTCCCGCCGGACAGTGAGTACTGCCTCCCCACGGAGCCGCCCCACGCGGACCCATGTACCTCCTCACTCCCCTCTCCAGGGCTTCCCAATGTTCTTAAAATTTGTTGACACTTTTTAAAATTATAGAAATGCTTGCCGTCTTCAAGTTCAAACCATGGGGAAGCATATAAAGTAAAAGTTGAAAACCCCTCACTGGGCCTCCCACTCACCACAGATTATCCCTCTCAACAGTTTCAGGTGAACCCTTCCAGACTTGTTGCCTGGAAGGTGAGTACAGAGAAGCAGTCTTCATCCATGTCCCGACTGTAATCAAAGTGCGTCCCATGTCCCGCTGCCTCCCAAGCCAGCCCCTAGGCCTGGGGTACGGGATCCAGCGTGGTCGGTCCTACCTGGCACCTCCCACCCTTTCCTGCTTTCCTTCAGTATCTGTCTGCTGAGCACGTGCGCTGGGCCGGCAGTGGGAGGACAGAGAGCAGACAGACAGACTCCAGTCCTCGGGCAGCCTGAGTTCTGATGAGGGAGGCTTCTCTCTCCCTCCCGCCAGACCTGCCACCCACCTGTCCCTCTGACTTTGCAAATCCTCCCTTTCCTTTTCGCCCAGTTCTTCCTAGTGATCCCAGCCTCTCCCACACTTCTTCACTACTAAGTTGTGCTCTGTATTTTATTTTTCATTATGAAGTCCCGTTTGTCCTATGAGAGCGTCAAGCACCCATGACGTGCCAGTTTCCATGACACAGAGTAAGACCCGTTGGTTAAATGTCCCGTAATTATCAAAACCCCACAGAGTTTGTTATGACCGTTTAACATCCGAAGAAACTGAGGCACAGAGAGATCGAATGCCTGGCTTAGGGTGACACAGGGATTGGAGCCCAGGTCAGCCTGGGCCCTAAGCCCCGGATGGTTCCGCAAACCCCACCGCAGGAATGGGGACCGGGTCCCACAGCTACAATGACATCCACCTTGGGATGCCCAGGGCAGCCCGGATTTCAGACCTTCTGAAAGCATGTTGTCCATGCTCTGAGCCCCGTGTCAGCTAAGGGAGTGTGGATTTTGTGGGGGACCCCGCTTTTTGCCAACCTCGGGAAGAGGAGAAAGGGGGTCTGTGAACAGAAGAAATGCCGGGTTGAGAAGAGGCAGTGGGAGGCAAGGGGCTGGCCTTTGGGCTCTGCCTGAACGGAGGAGCTACCGGGCGTGTTTTGACACGTTGAGCTCAGGGGAGGGTGTCATTATTTTCAGTAAGGGTTTCCTAACGTATCATTAATGGATCGCTTCCCCGCCCGCTGCAAAAGGCGGTTGCTTAGAGACTGGGTGAAGGGGCACATTCTCTAAAGGGCTGCGTGAGAATCTAGAGAAAACTGGACGGTGGCCTGACTGCCACACAGCCTGCCCCGTCCCCCACCCCCTCCTCGCCACCAGCAGACTCCAAGGAGCCAGGCGGTCCCTCTTTTGTGCTCTTATCCACAGACGGACGGGTCCCAGTCAGCTGGGGCCTTAATTACTTTTAC
>PVJD01012131.1:0-41654 GCA_004026545.1 Mormoops blainvillei
GGGAGGGTACAATATGAGACAATGATGATGGTAATTATTAGTGTTTCCTGAGTGCTTCCTATGAGCCTGGCACTTGGACAGGCATTCTTATTACCTAGGAGACACACATACCCGAAAGAGGGCAAATAAATGTTAATAAGTGTTAATAAATAAATGTTGTTCTAACTCTCTCTAAGACTCAGTTCAGGCTTTCCTGGGGCGTCCTCCCAATCAGAGTTGGATGCACGTTCCAGGCTTCACCGTCTCCCGCGTGTATCGCTCAGAGCACTCCCCACTGAACGTCACGACGATCAGCCCTTGTCCCGGATTTTCCCACTAACTACGAGCACTTAGCCGAGCACCTGGCGCTGAAGAAATGACTGAATCTAGGGTGCAGAAATATGTTCGTATCAGTACAACCCTCTCTCTGTACTCAGAAATTCCCCAAGAGCTGGCAGGCTTTTGCCTTGGAGCCCCTTCAGTTCTCATGACCGCCCTCTACTCATCCCCAAATTGTTTATATGCCTCTCCCCACAGAACTCTATGACATGTACTTTACCATCGCTTTACCACTTTCTTCAGCAAAGTTCACGCTCTGCATCTCTTAATCAGCTAACTGCCTTTGCCTCATCTCAGAAAGGATTAAATAGCCCTTGCATTTTTCAAAAGTGTATTTTTAAAAATCTGACTTCTGATAGATGTGTTCCCAAGCTTGTTTTAATGCATGATGCACAATGTCTAAGTGAGAGGTATAATAAAATCATTGTCACTAAAATTTTCCTTCATCTCCCCTCCTTTGATAGTAGTAGCTCTTCTCACTAATTGTCCCACAGTGAATGGGTTGGAAAGTTCAGCCTTAGGTCTCCTAAGTGAGTTAATGTTAACATTTCCATAAGCCGTGCACAAAACAAATCCACGTGGTGTGACGATGTTATTGCCCATTCTAAGACCACCCCAATCGTCCAAGCACTGTAGTGTCTAAGGATCATGGAGGAAGACGCCTCAGGGATGTGGACGGCCTCAGAAATGGCCTAGCTATTGGGTCCATCCACTGCTCTAAAATGCTGTTGCCAGAGGAATTCTTAGGTGGCCCCCAAGAGTCCCTGGTGCCTTGGTGTACGCACTCTTTCTCCCAGCTATTTGATCCGACACTAATCTAAGGGTTGCTGTGAAAGAATTTTGCAGATGTAATTAAGGTCCCTAAGAAGGGTCTGATCTAATGAGGTCAGGTCTTGATTAATCCTTAAAAGTAACAGAACTATTTTGGGCAAGACTGATATGAATTGTGAAGGACATTCCTCACTCCTGGCCTTGGAGGAGGAGGAGGCCACCAAGCAAGGAATGCGGGTGGTCACTAGCTGACATCCAGCAAGGAAACAGGACTGCACTCCTACAAGGAAAGATATTCTCTCTTTCTTGCTCTCTCTGTCTCTCTCTCTCTCTCTCTCTCTCTCTCTCCTCCTGCCTCCCTCCCTCTCCCTTCTTCTCTCTCTAAAGTCAATAAATAAATTTTTTAATAAAATAAAATTTAAAAAACAAGGAACTATATCCTGCCAACAACGTGAATGAGGTGCGAAAGCAGTCTTCCTGACTCAGGTCTCCTGATGAGACTGCAACCTAACCGACACCTTGGTTTCAAACTTGTGAAACATTAAGCAGAGAACCCAGACAAGGGCCCAAACTTCTGACCTCCAGACTGAGTTAAATAGGTGTGTTTTAAGCTGCTAAACGTATGGTCATGTTAGAAAGCTGTAAGAAAGGAACACAGGTGCTGATAGGTAATGCCCCCTTCTTTACCCTAAAAGATAAGCCTGCTCTACCACATAGATACCCCATATACTCTATGCATACCCCTCACTCCCACTGGCATTTTCAACCTTCCCAGAGAAGGTTCTAGAAATCTAACAACCCCTCATTATTACAGAAGGCAAATACAACATGTGAAGATGGGGAGGCCAGGTCATTCTGCAACAGGCAGCATCACCCATACATTCCCTGCCTTGCCCTGATTGTGGATATCATGTGCTTTTTGCAAACAATCTATTATTTTTCTGTCTCAAATCATCTCACACATAACCTCTCACCCTCATTCCAGAACCCTTCTGTACTCAGTGCCCTGAAATATCACAGATGGTGCCAGCTGCCTCGTGACTTCCGCTGCCCTAAAGCTGTCTGCTTCATTTTATTGGCTGTAATAGATGGCCTGGCCGTGCTACACCACCAAATCAAGACAGGAGCTATTCTTCAAATGCCTCCGCATGCACACTGATGGAGAGGGAGAGCCATTTGCGGTTTCTCCTGCTGGACTCTCTGTAAATTATACGGCTGCACTTATGGGCTAAATGTTCAGCAGGAATATCCATCCAGCTCAAGGCAGAGGAATTTTCCTAGGGGGGTGATTAGGAGGAAAGTGAGGGTGGGGCTTTTTTTTTTACTTTCTGGTCTCGGCAGTTATCATTTAATGTAAGACATCACCGTGAATCACTGGAGAAGGCACTCCCACAGTACTCATTAGCTTATTGAAATGAACACAACTGTTCCGGATGATCTAAACTGTAGAATGACGACAAAAATAATAATAATGAACCCTAAATCCATTTAATCCTCTCTTCTTTAATAGTTCCGCCTGCCTTCCTCTGAGTCTATGCAGTAGGGATGAGAACTTGTAACTGAAAGGGAAACCTGCCACCCCAACCTGAGGAAGGGGTCACATACCCCCTATTGCAGCAGCTTGGGCTGGTCCTGAGAGTGTCATGCTAAGTGAAATATGTCAGATGGAAAAAGACGAGAACCCTATGACTTCACTCGTATGTGGGATATAAAACTGAAAGTAACAAATGAACAGGCAGAGCAAGGAAAGTCATAGACACAGTACAGTGGTTACCAACGGTACGGTGACTCCCACCTGGGATCCTCGGCCCTAGGCTTACAGGAGCAGGGACAGAGGTGTGAGCCTTATCCCCTGGACCCCCCAGCCCAGCACTTGGCCTCTTCCACTGGCTTTGAGAGGCAATAGAGCCCAGTAAATGGTTCCTAAATTTTATTGTGCATCAGAATCAGCTTGGGATCTTTCAATAATACTAAATCCTTGGTTCCCACCTGAGAAATTCTGATTTCATTGGCCTGGGGTGTGACCTGAGAATGGAGAGGTTCTCAGAGATCCCCAGGCGATTCTAATGTGTAGCCAAATGTAGGAACCACTGGACTAGTAGCTAAGACACCCTTCATGTCAATACTTCATCACTTATAGCTGGGAAACCTTGAGCAAGTCACTTATTCTTTTTATATCTCAGTTTTCTCATCTGTAAAATGGACGTAATGATGACACCTACCTCCTAGGTACTATTAAAGGAAAGAATGCGGGCTAGTGGTTGACCTCAGTCCATGTAACATAGTAAAAAGGCAGTATGTGTTAATTATTGTTATTCTAATTATTTTCATCATTATTTCTCTTGGCCTCTCTACAGATCATGAAACCAAAGAATCTTATGTTGGCAAGGACTTGAGGGCTCATCTATGTTCAGGAATTACTTTTCAAAAGTCTCAGCAGGTAGCTATGCACTTTGGGCTCGCTAGCACCATCCCCACCCAGTGGAAATCTTCCTGATACTTAGATTCCTGCATAGAATGTCTGAAGGCCTAGTGTGGAGGAATTAGGGGTTCAGATTAGTCAAAGAAGGTAGCACTTTAAAGCTTCATTCATTCAATAAACACTTATTGAGAATATTATTAGGAACAAAAATATCTGCCTAAAAAGAGAGAGAAAGAGAGAGAGACAGGTAGATTTATTTCGAGGATTTGGCTCATGCAATTATGGAAGCTGACAAGTCCCAAGACCTGCAGTTGGCAACCTGGAGACCAAGGGGACCTGATAGTAGTGTAGTTCCACTCTAAAGACCTATAGGCTTGAGACCCAGGTAGAACCAATGTCTTAGTTCGAGTCCAAAGACAAGAAATAGCTGATCTCCCATTTAGAAGATAGTCGGGCAGAAATAATGCTGTCTTAGTTGGCACAGGGTTGGCATTTTTCTTTTATTCGGGCCTTCAACTAATTAGATAAGGCCCACCCACACTGGGAAGAGCAATCCGCGTTAGTCATTGGTAAGATTCAAATGTCATTCTCGTGCAAAAAAAACCCAAAAACAAAACGCCCTCACAAAAACTCCCAAAACAATGTCTGACCAGATATGACAACATGGGCAACATGGCCCAGGGGAGTTGACACATACAATTAACCATCACAGAGGAGAGCGCTCAGTCAGCTGCTCTCTCCTGCTTCTAGCATCCAGAGCTTCCACAGTTCTCTTGTAAATCTGAGAACCAAAGTTATAAAAAAAAAAAAAGGATCAATAAGCTGGAAAAGATCTGGGTTTCTGATGATTCTTAAGAGTGTCTGACTACCTGCTTTCAGATTTCTCATTCTAAGGGACAAAAATATATACTTATTTTATCGATGTCCCTATTTTTAAAAATTTTTCTGCTATAGGCAGTTAAACTAAATTCCTGTATAAGGTTAGACCTCAGGGACCCCTAATAATAACCTGTGTCTTTGCACTTTACTGCTCTGTGAAGTGATCTTCCTGCAGTAGGCTGCACTATACATTTATCTTAAACGTTCAAAGAAGGGAGCCAGACACAGAACCTTATCGGCGGCCAACCTTCTAGACAAGTCCCACTCATTGACTCTGTACCTTCTCTCGACTCCTTCTAAGTATTTATAACAACTACACAGCACTATCAGCCATGGGCAAAACAGAGAGGTTACCCAGGGCCCAGGCAGAAAGAGAATCCAAAATAACTTTGTTTAAAAATAGTACAATAGCACACAAACACTTATGACTTCCCCTTCTGTGATATACCCAAATTGTTTTGGAAATTATCAGAAACATTTAGAAGATGTAGACACTGGGATAATCAAACCTGTGGATTTGCCCAGCTGTCCAGAGTCTCCTGTAGACAAAGCCACACTATTAAAATATTTGTACATGGCTGCAATTTGGGACTTCTGCTCCTCCGACCAGGGGGCTGAGTCAGAACTAAAATTAGGCTTTGACCTTGACCCTAAGGTGTACTCCTGGTTCAATGCCTTGGTCCCTAAGCTTAGCCAGATGGTGAGATTTTTGAGAGCTGGGAGCTCATCCCTGCCATCTTTGACTCTGTTGCCATCCCTACCGCTAAGCCTCATAGATAATCAGAGCTCAGCATACATGGATTGGTTCATAGCCACATGTTTTACTGAGATGTAACTGGGCTCTAAGAGTTTGATACATTTTTTGAATGGAGGTAATATTTTGTTGAACAGTATAAATTTAGCTTATAGGTTATGTAAAAGGAGTCTATAACATGCAAAAAGAACATTATGAAAAAAATTTAATTTACGGCACCAAAGAAGAGAAGAAATGGCACAGACAATTTTAAATAATAATAGGAAAAAACAGGTGTCTTGCTGTTGTGAGGTGAACTGTTCTGACTGAACCCAGCGCCAGTCCCTTTCCTTTGGCTGGGGAGATAATCCAGCTACAGTAGAATCACACGCAGACCCCTGGAAATAGACACCGGGAGGCCTGACTGTGCTGCAGGAGAAGACACTTTGCACTCTGGGAATGAGAAGTTAATATAAATTGTGCCGTGAGCCACATGAAGGAGCAATTTGTGAATGGTTTCTTACAAAGTTGAGCCATTCCCTCCCCAAGACCTCTGTACTGATTGGTTCCACATCTCTCTAGGTGTCTGCCACAGTCTTCTCTCACCGCAGTCAGGCTTTCCCCAGAGGGCAAAATGTGTAGCCACATTCTTGCCCACCAACAACTACTGCTGTGGACTGAAGTGTGTTTCCCCCAAATTCATCTATTGAAGTCCTAACCCCCAGCGCCTCATAATGTGACTATATTTGGACATAGGGCATTTAATGAGGTAATAAAGTTAAAATGAGGCCAATTAGGGTGGGGCCCCAATCCAAAATGACTGGTGTCCTTATAAAAAGAAGAGACACCAGGGATGTGGACACAGAGGAAAGGCCATTTGAAGACAGTGAGAAGGTCTTCTGTGAGCCAAGGAGCGAGGCCTCAAGAGAAACCAAAACTGTTGACACCTTGGTCTTCGACTTCCAGCCTCCCGTACTCTGAGGAAACAAATTTCTGTTGTTTAAGTGGCCCAGGTTCTTGTATTTAGTTATAACAACCCTGACAGATTAATGCAGCTCCCAGCAGCTCCCTAGCTTTACTTCTCACCGCCTGGAGGGAACATGGATACAAAGCAAGTGCTATGGACTGAGTGTGTGTCCTCAAAATTTATATGTGGAAGCCTAATCCAATGTGATGGTCTTAGGAGATGGGACCTTTGGGAGGTACTTAGGTCATAAGGATGGAACGCTTGTGATAGGGTTAGTGCCCTTATAAGAAGAGTCATGCTAGAGACGATCTCTCTCTGCCATGAAGAGTCACAGCAAGAGTCAGCTGTCTACAAGTCAGAAAGTTATCTCTCATTAGAACCCATCAGTGCTGGTAGCCTGATCTTGGACTTCCAGCCTCCAGAGCTGTGAGAAATAAATATTTGTGATTTAGGGCCCCCAGTCTCTGATATTCTGTTAAAGTAGCCTGAACTGACTAAGACAGTGGAGGCATATTGACAATAAGCCAGAACCCACAGGACAGGCTGAAACCTGTGTCACTCCTTCAGTGCCTCTAGCCTTACTGATGGGGTGCTCCACAGAACTCAGAAGCTAGGTGCCTTCGTCACAAAGCTAAACACCCACGTGGCCAGGCACTGGAAAAGCTGACGGAGGGTCCCAGAGCAGGCGGAGCGGCTGCAGGCCATTCGCTGCCCCACACCAGCATGAGCCAGCAGATAACTGATAATACGCACACCTGCCACAGAGCCAACCCGCCACGTGCGAAGACAATATGGATGTCCTCCAACCTGGTATAAAATGTCTCTGTGGCTCACCTTCACTGAGAATAGGCAGAGAAAGGAATTTCTGGAACACACAGTGCAGGCTAGCCAAGTTAACACATGACAAAAAGCCACCACAGTTTCAGAGGGCAGCTCCTCCCTGTAGAACTCTGTGGGTCTTCAGTACAGGCAATCTGCCCCTGCCCTTATCTGTCTCTTCCCACACTCCCCTTCCCGCCTGGCTTCCTCCTCAATTCCTTTCCATTTTCTTCATTATCTATGAAGGTGTTTTTGTGCCAGATGGTGGGAATGTCTCACAAATTGTTAGACTAAGAAAGTCCCAGAGGGACACCGCAGACACCTAGCCACACTGTGGGACGACTCATCTTCAGTGGAATGGAAACCCAGAGTGCAAACCTTAACCCAGAGCTTCTCACACTCCCTGCGCCAGCCTGAAATGGACTTGAACTATCTGATATTAGGATTTATAATAAGAAATACATATTTGGTCTACATTCATATTTCCTGGCTCAGGACAACTAAAACCCTTGGCATTTCCTAAGTAATGACAGAGATAAAGGTCTTTCGTTATGTTAATAAGATGACTTTTGGAAATCACCTAAGGATGGGGGACAGTTACCCAAAGAACCAACCATGTTATTAGAAGCTTGGAACCTTCAGTCCCACCTCTCTGGCCTCCAGGGAGAGGAACAGGCCTGGAGGTTGGATCAAGGGTCAATGGCCAAATGATTTAATCAAACATGCCTATGTAATGAAGCCTCCATAAAAAACTCAAAAAGATGGGGTGCCCTGGCTGGTGTGGCTCAGTGGATTGAACGCCAGCCTACAAACTAAAATGTCATTGGTTCAATTCACAGTCAGGGCACATGCCTGGGTTGTGGGCCAGGTCCCCAGTTGCAGGTGAGCAAGACGCAACTGATTGATGTTTCTCTCACACACCAATGTTGCTTTCCCTCTCTTTCTCCCTCCCTCCCTCCCCTTCTCTCTGAAAATAAATAAACAAAATCTTTTTTAAAAGATGGGGTTTGGGGAGTTCATGGCTTGGTGAACACATGGAGACATAGGCTGAGTGGCATACACATGGAGGGTAGAAGCTCTGCGCTCTTTCCCCATACCTTGCCCTATACGTCTCTTCCACCTGGCTCTTCCTGAGTTATATGTATCCTTTTATAATAAACCAGTAACCTAGGAAGTAAACTGTTTCTCTGAGTTCTGTGAGTCACTTAGAAAATTAACTGAATCCAAGAAAGGGGTCCAAAAACCTCTAATTTATAGCCAGTCAGTAAGAAGCACAGATGACAGCCTATGTTTTAATTGGTGTCTGAACGGAGGGCAGTCTTGTAGGACTGAGCCCCTAACCTGTGAGACTATTTATCTCCAGGTAAATAGTGTCAGAGTTGAGTTGAATTGTAGGACGCCCAGCTGGTGTCGGAGAATCGCGTGGTGTGCTGCGAGTCGGGGAGAGGGAATCGTACTTCGGAACTGGGTGCAAAATAATTAAACTGGTTTTTGGTTCTATCCTTCGGAACCCAAAAAATGAGAGTGATTGAGATTATAATAAAAATTTTACTTCCCCATTTTTGAAAACTCATCTACCCAGTATTGGACAATATTCTTTAAATGAAGGGTTCTTTTCCTTTCCTTCCCAGAAAGGAACAAGTATCTTGTTATCACAAACAAAACCTTAAAAGATTCAGAGAAAATGCTGTACCTCTCTTAAGAAGAATCTAAATTCAAATCCTTTACATATTTTCCACAGATATAAATCTCAGTTGTTTACTGCCACTTCTCATTGATCATGATCAAAAGAGAGAAGAGACAAATTTTCAAGGAAAGAATTGGTCCTCAAGTAGAAATACCCGTTTCCATGGTGACACTCTATTAAGTTACAGTTTGGAACAGGGAACTGACATTTGTTGACTAGAGATTTTGAGTGTTAAATCCATGCCATCAGTTAGAGTGTTGGGAGATTTGAACACCTCCAGAATGACTTCAAATATTGAAGTCACTAGTTAGTTCATAAGTGCCATTCCTAGCCCAGCCAGGTGGTTTTATATATGGGCTTCCCTGGAAGAGCTGAGAAGATAGGCATGATTTTAGTTTCTGACCCTGAATTGGGGAAGCAGACTTTTATTTGCCAAATAGCTCAAACTTCTCTGAAGCATGACTTAGAAATTAGTTATTCAACATGGGGTTTTCTCTCTCTTGGGTTCAATTAAATGCTCATTAGAACAATGGTTGGCAACCTTGACTGCTACAATAAACTGGAAACTTTTTTCAGCAATGCTAGTACCAGAGTTCCACCCCTAGAGATTCTGATTCAATCCATTTTGACTGGCGCTCAGGCTATGTTGTTTTCGAAGCTCCCACATGAGTCTAAAGTGCATCCAGGGTTAAGAATCAGGCCCTAGATTCCCCTGGTTAAACAGTGTTCACAGATTGTCTTACTAAGAAGCAGTTCTCCACTGCTCATACTTCCATTTATTGCATGTTTCTTTGGAAGCAGACTGAGAACCTTTATTAACCTGTCAACATCACTCTGGGGTAAATGTTATTACGATCACCATTTGTGAATGAGAAAGCAGAAGTATACAAAGGTTAAAGAGTTGCCAGAGTTTGCATAGCTAAAAAGCATAGAGCTGGATTGAAACTCTTACCTGGTGTCGACCAAGCCCATGCTGTTAACCAACCTTATGGTGCCCTCTACATCATTGAGTGGCCCTCTGGCTAATGAGAAACTGCCCTCTTCCCTAATTCTCATCCAGTTCACAGAAGAGGCAGAAGCTAGGAGAAAGGATAAATGCATCTCAAAGGCTACGGGTCTAATGAAAACGTCACAGAGTCTCTCAGTGCTGTTGGGGACCTTCAGGGATATCCAGTTCAACCACTTCATACATGTTTATGTTTATAGATGAGAAAACATAAGTCCAGAAAGATAAAGTGATTTCAAAGGTTAATAAGCACATTGACTCCAGAGTCCCATCTCCCAATTACAAGCGAAGTAAGTTTTCCCTGCACCCATCAGTTTCCTATTTATCATCTCGTTGAGAACAGGACAGAAGAGAACCAGCAAACTAAATCCACTTTGGTTAATGTGAGTGTCATAATGGGGGAAACACTGAGGAAGAGGAGCTTGCTTGTGGCTGGTGAGATTGGGGAAAACTTCATGGAGAAAGTGGCTTTAAATTTAAACCAAGGTTAGGTAGGCTTCTAATTTGTTGAGTTGAAAGAACATTCCATAGAGAGGAAAGAGTATAGGCTAAGGTAGGAAGGGGGAAGATTCATTCTAGGAACACAGGGTAACTTGAATTGTCTTGAGCAGAGGGTGTGTGAGGAGAAGAAACAAGACACAGGCCAAGGACGACAAGGCTGTGGCGCCACCCGAGAGCACACTAACCCAAAGCATGAAGGACCATGGCTACTGTGTTGAGTGAAGAATTACTGTGTTTCAGAATCAGCGTGGTACAGACTGAAGTGAACAGTGATGAGCATCAGACAAAAATCTTTGAACCCAGCCCCTCGCAAGACGAGGAAGCCTGGACCTACTGCCAAGGTAGTGGGAAAGGAGAGAGTGAAGAGGGTGAGGGGGAGGGAGGTACAAGCAGCTGCAATGGGGAAGTTCATGAGAATGGGGGAAAGTGAGAGTGTAAGAAACAAAATCAACCTCAGTGGGTGACAGAATTGCACCTACACTGGACCTCACCCATAAAGCAGAACCTAGAGGGAAAGAAAAGGTGTGATGATAAATCCTCCTGGTCATTTTACCAAAACTCTCCATTCCAAGGTGAAAACAGTGAGAGAGGAAAGCCCTTTGATCATGAAAAACAGGATGGGTATGGAGGTGGGCTGTGGGGCAGGAGATGAAAGGAAGAGGCAACTGGAAAGGAAGTGGGGTGGGGGGAGTAGAAGGACCGCAAGGGAAAGCTTCCATTTCTGCCCCTTGTCCTGGTTGGATAGATGACCAAATAGTATCAATAGGGACAGTAAGTGGCCATGAACAAACTTCTGGGGGTCCAGGGGGGGGGTATGTTATTAAATCAAATCTTCTTAAATGCAGCATATTCTGCAATATAACTTGAGATCACAGAAAGGGACAGCATTCCATTCACATGGTTCATAAAATCTAAGAGATTTTAAAGAAAGGGTGGACAGAGCTAAAGAACTCAATTCCCGGAGAGGAGAAACAGCAGGGAGCCCCTGGGCCTGAGGTGAGGGCAGTGAAAGAAGGGCTGTGGCCACAGAGAGACAGCCGCTGTCATCTCCCCGGTGCCAGCACAGGGATGGTCAGAGAAGCGCCCACTACCAGACTCCTGCGTGTTTCCCATTGACTGACCATAACAGCGAGTGGAGGGCAAGGCCGGTAAAGCAACTCTTAGGGATGAGCCTCCCTAAGCCCAGAGCGGGGTTACTGGCAAGTCAGAGAGGGGTAGAGAGTGGATTTGGGGGCAGGGCAGACGGAGGAAAACAAGCACACCCAGCGCGCACAAGGCCTTGGCCCTGGGTCTGTGGAGCCTCCTGGCACGTGACAGGCACCGCCCTTCCGTCTGTGCTGCTAGGTGACCGTCAAGCTTTCTAGGGAGGGAGGGAGTTCCTGGCTCTGCACAGCTTTGCCCCTGCAGTTAGCTTTTTCTCCTCAAATGTCTGCTAACTAGCATCTTTGGAATCTTGGGTGGGTGTTTTGTTTTGTAAAAGTCACAACCAGATGAGCATAAACCTTTCTCATGATGGCACAGTTTGCCTGCTTACACCCACAGTTTTGAGGCAGGAGATAGAACAGGAAATCCTGAGATGGTGCAGCTGTCATCAGTCAGCGTTCTGATTTCTGAGACTAGCCTTGTGACGACTGATACTAATTAGCACTGTGGTTTCCTCCCTGAGTGGGCAATCAAAGAACGCTGTGGGCAATCGCATATGTAGAAGCATAAGTAAAAGCCCTATAAAACCTATAGCTGTTTAATAGAAGGGAGCCATTCCCTGGCCAGAGATGGCCCACTCCCATGTCTTGGGAAGTGTATTTTCCTTAATAAATTTCCCACTTGCTTTGTTGTGTAATATCTGTGTGACCAGTCCAATTCTTTGTTTGCGACTACCAAGAATCTGGACCTTGCCTCCATCTGCGACAGCCTCCATAAACTAAAATGGGTTATGCCATCTGCTGAAGTATTTTTATCCT
The DNA here is from genome assembly GCA_004026545.1 of Mormoops blainvillei. Taxonomy (NCBI): domain Eukaryota; kingdom Metazoa; phylum Chordata; class Mammalia; order Chiroptera; family Mormoopidae; genus Mormoops; species Mormoops blainvillei. The sequence continues at coordinate 12,065 of PVJD01012131.1, forward strand.
AAGTGCAAAAGGAAGCTTGGGAGATGTGATTTGGCAGGTGAATTGTTAAAATTCCCAGATATTTGGTTTTTGAAGATAAAAGAAAATTTATTGCATCATTCATAAATCTTTATGCCACGCCAAATGCCAGAGAATTAAAATGTATAGTTTTTGGAGCAAGAAAAAGGAAATGTAGGAAAAAAACTTGTGATCAAAATATAAAGTCATATAAGATTAGAAGGCACTTACAGATGAGATGACATGTTGCAACATCTGAGGAAAGTTGTGATGTATTTGCACAATAACAGAAGTGCCGGAAGTACCATATCTTTCTTCCACAACCTTGTTGACCCCCACTATACCCTGTGCCCAGACCCAGGAGATCAGCAGACCCAATGACAACAACCCCCAGGTCTGCTAACCCCTCACCCTAGTTTAACATGGTGCTTAGATTCCATCAAATCAAAACTGTGTCATCAATTTAAAAATAGCTTTTTCCTGGCTGGTGCAGCTCAGTGGATTGAGTGTCAGCCTGTGAACCAAAGGGTCGCTGGTTCGATTCCCCAGTCAGGACACAAGCCTGGGCTAATGGCCAGGTCCCCAGTAGGGGTCACGTGAGAGGCAACCACACATTGATGTTTCTCTCCCTCTCTTTTTCCCTATAATAATAAAGTAGAGCAACTATAACTATATACTGTAATAAAACTTACATGAATGTGGCATTATTCACGTAAAATAAAGTTGACTTGAACACAAGCACTGTAATAGGGTAACAGTCGATATGGTAACTGAGATGGCTCCTATGTGACAGTGGGCAGGTCACTTATTCAGCATGGAGATGCTGGACAAGGGGACGATTCACACTCTGGCGGGATAGTGCAGGATGGCTCGAGGTTTCATCACACTACCCAGAACTGTGTGTAATTTAAAACTTACGAATTGTTTATTTCTGGGATTTTCCATTTAATATTTTTGGACCACATTTGACTGTAACTAAAACTGGGGAAGTACCACTGCAGATAAGGGGGGGACTACTGTATAGAGAATGGAACACAGGTGACAAGAGTGATGTGGAAAACCAGTTAAGAAGCCACTGCAACAGTCCAAGCAAGAAATGATGAGAGCTTAAACCAGAGTGGAGATGAGGCCCAATATGAGAGCTTTTTAGAAGTAAAAATCATTGGACCTGGTGACAGATTGAAAATGGAAGAGAAGGAGAGAGGTATCCAGGATGACACCTTTATTTCTAGCTTGTGTAACTGATGAAACCATTCACCAAGATGGGAAATAGCGGAAGAAGACCAGAGCGGGGTGTGGGGGGGAGAAGGGTGATGAGTTTCGGTTGAGGCGTGTTGTATCCGATGCCCTCGAGGAACCCAAGAGGAAATGTGCAGAAGGAAGTTGAGCAACAGGTCAGAGAAGAAGTCAAGATCAGAAGTGAAATCTGGGGGTCATTTGCATGAAGTTAATTAAAACCATGTGTATAAATAGAGAGGGTATAAAGTTAAAAGAGAAAATGAGGTTGGGTAGAGTAGAATATGCCTACAAAGAAGAGAGTGTGGTCAGAGAGGAAGGAAGAAAACACCGAGGGGCACAAAGACACCCAGCAACCTAGTAAAGAACGTTTCTGGAAGGAGAATGTGATCAACAGTAACAGAAACTGGAGAGGTCAAGAAGGATGAGACTTGGAAATAGGGCCTTTAAACTGGTTGATACAGAAACCATTGTGATCTTCGGGGGGAAAAATGAATCAAGAATGTTTATGCACAGTTCTATGATTTTTTCAAAAATTGGAGAAAAAATATACAGCCTACAAATATTTGTTTCTCCTGAATTTGCTCCTACAGAAAAAAAGCTGTACTTTATTTAGGCTTCTAGAATCAATCAGATTGGAGACTTACAGGTAACTCAGTGGGTGAGGAGGAGTGAGCTAGAACCAGCAGAGGAAAAAGAAAGGGTCTCATGGCGCTTGGCTGGCAGAGCCGGCTCCTTGAAACTTTTACCCTCTGTATTGGTATCCTAGGGCTTTTAATTACTGCAAACGGGGTGGCTTAAAACGACAGAAATTTATTCTCACAGTTCTGGATGCTAAAAGTCTAAAATCAAGGTATCAACAGTACCATGCTCTTTCCAACAGTTTTAGGAGGGGATCCTTCCTTGCTTCTTCCATCTTCTGGTAGCTCCTGGCATTCCTTGGCTTGTAGCCACATAATCCAATCTCTGCCTCCCGTATCACATGGTCTTCTCTGGATCTCCTGGGCCTTCCAGTAGTACCAGGAACTGAATGGACTTATTTTGTCCTGGGGGTCCACATCTGGGCCCAAGTCTCCTCCTGACAGATGAAGCTGTGCTGAAGAATTGTCCCTCTAGCAACAAAAATAAGCAGGCAACCCCCTTGCACCAGGGCCTGCCTCAGGTAAATTACTGAAGTCTCTTCTCTGTGTTCCAGTTAGTATAAGGCATAAAGCATGGAGTCAGACAGGTTTACCTGACTTAACCTCTCCCTAGGCTTGAGCCTCAGTTTCCTCATCTGGACAATGGATATGGGTGTGGGGTAAAGGATGGAATGGTGATGTAAAAGGAAGATTGCAAAAAAAAAAAAAAACAAATTAGTGCATGTTAAATGCCTGGCAGGTATTCAAGAAATGCCAACTCTCTTTTCCTAGTAGGTCCCATTCCTGTTACATGAATTCTGAGAATCTCTGATCCTTCTTCCTATAAGAACAAGGGCTTGAAAAATCCTTCTCTGTGTGTGTATCTGAGGGTAAACTTCTCTTTAGCTGGTATCATCCACCCTGCCACCTACAGGTAAAGATGGCCCAGGTAAATGTGTTCCTTGGCAGTCTGGGGTACAATTACATGCTTTATGCTGGACTAGAGTCTGGAGAAATCCAGGCTCTTGAAACTAAACAGTGTTGAGGAAAAGCGAACAGAGTACCTGGACTTCTTGCTTCTGGAATCATGGGAATTTGCTCAGAATTATCTTTCAGGTAAATATTATATGGGCCCAGCCTGGTGGTGGATAGAGTGTGGGAAAGTTAATATCCCTGTCACTTACTAGTAGTGTGGCCTTGGGCAAGCCTTCTCTAACTCTCAATTTCCTTACCTGCACTTTGGTGGCAACAACATCTCCTTCAAAGGTCAGTTGTGAGTCCCTGTCTAGGTAGCTCAGTTGGTTAGAGCATCATTCCTATATGCAAAGGTTGCAGGTTCAATCCTTAGTCAGGGCACATGCAAGAATAAACTAATTGAGAGGGAATTGACTGTGGGGTAGAGGGGTAGGCTTGGTGGAGGGGGACAAAAGGGAAAAATATGGGGCAACTGTAATAGAATAAACAATAAAAAACAAATCAACCAATGAATGCGTAAATAAGTGGAACAACAAATCAATGTTTCTCTCCCTTCCTCTCTATGTCTCTAAAATCAATAAATAATTTTTTAAAATACTTTTTTAAAAAGGGCAGTGGTAAGAATCCTATAGGTAATAAGCTTGCCCTTAACAGAAGGCGCTGAATTCATGCTAGCCCCTCTCCCCATCTCCACACCCATGATAAGACAGATATTTAGGGATGGCGTGATGCTACCCCCTAAACATTTCCCCTGTGGGCTGAGATTCTAACTCTCACTGTTAGAATTATAGAACATCAGAGTTGAAAAAAAATTTTTTAATGTTTTGCTATACTATTCTCCAGAATGAGTGTTACTAATAACCCATAAATTTATGAATTATAAAAATCCAGATTCCCCAACCTAGCCATTTGATAGAGAAGCCAATGCCCAGAGTAGATGTGTGGGTGATAGGACTACTAAATAACAGATTTAAAATCCAGTCCTCTAACTTCCACTCTTCCAATCCAGTTGCTCCTCCATCACACTATCTCCCTACCATTTCCTCAAGGATTTGGTCTCTGACTGCGTAAAGAGCTGGGCGAGCAAGAATGAAATCTTGAAGAGGATACTAGCACATAACTGGCACTGGGTTAAAGTGGGCAAAAGCTAGTTTTGCTGGAAGGAAGTGGAGTGAACATGTAAGTATTGAATGCCCTAGGAAGGCCAGTGGAGTAAGGACAAGAAGACAGGGTTTAGAAGAACTAATAGGAAAGCAGACTTCACCCAGCTTCACCCAACAGTTGGCTTCAGGGTGACTGACCAAGAAACTACACTTGACAGCTTGATGACAGTGACCCGAACTTGGTTACTTTTTTAAAGGGATACCATTCTAAGTACTGTGATGATTAGTAAGAAATGGGAGTCCCTGACCTGGAATTGTAGGAACAGCCGCCCCTAATAAAATGGGGTTCTGGCACCAGCTTTCCCAGGCTATCGGATGAGCATCCTTCATACCTAAGGCACAGATAATAGCAAGCTCACTCCATTTCATTTTATCTGTAATTTTACAGCACTTCTGCTTATACCTTAGGGCTGCCTAAGCCTTAAGATGGTTCTCCCCTTGATAAATCATGCTGGTAATGTGAAATCACTTTGAGAGCTGGGAAGGAACTGATTGTGTAATCGGAAAGCTGTACCAAATTTGCTCAGCCCAAGAACCTGACAGTTCGAAAGGTAGAGAGTGCTTCTTGCCAAGAATGAACTGTGAAATGGATTAGAAAATAAAGTCTATTATTGAAGTTGCTACGTTGCAGGTCATGAGTAGCCCTGGTGACTACAGTGGAACCCCATCATCTTGTCCAGGATAGAACTATGACTATGATTTCAAGTTACTCGAACTGTATTTGCCCCCTGAACTGCAGATAAGAATCAGGATTCAGAGTTAATTTCCTTCGTTGTACTAATCTGAAGAAAAATGAGCCTGTTTATCAGGTTCTCGGGAAGCTGAAGATTTAGCTAGATTTTGTAATACCCTGTGACAAAGACAAAGTATTTCCAAGAATAATAGAAGCAATGTAGAATGCGATATTCTAAAAAGTGTGCTCAATTATGCATTAGCCTAAATGGAAAATAAATTATAGGTGAGATTGCACATAACAAAGATGTCTAAGCTCTACCCCTGACCCAGTTATTAAGAACCCTATTTAATGTGTCAGAATTCTAATACAGGTTTCTCCCCTTATCTGAAAGCAAAGTATTCCTACAAAATTTTTTCTAAGCCAAAATAGCCTTAAAGTGAAGAAGCAATTCCCACGAATTTATATGAAAAAAATGTGTAGTGTTCCCAGACCCCAAAAATAACCTACCAAACATACCAAAAAACACATAAAACTTAAAATAACACTAACATATAGTCAAAGCAGTGCAGCTCTCATTGCTCAGGACGCATGCTGTGTCTGTAATGGTTTGTAGCAAAACAAATGCTGAGCAGTGTTTTTGCTTTTTGCATTTCTTTTAGTTAGCGAAAACAGGTGCTAATGTAGGTCTTTTGTAAAAGCAAAGTGCTGTAATGGGAACGCCCAAGGAGCAAGGGATACCTGCCTACCAAAAGAAATTGATGATCTCTTGAATTTTGTCAAATGGGTTTGACATGTAGTAAAAATAATAATAATAATAATAACAATAATAATTGTCAATAGTAAGTGCTTATCTTGTGCCAGGGAGAAGTCAATCACTTCCATGAATTTTATAGTTGATGCAAAAATAAGCATTCAGTAAATGTTAGGTATTGTCACAGTTATGACACATAACCATCACAATCTGATTAGTTATGTACCCATTTTGTAGATGAGCAAACTGAGGTCCCAAGACATGAGGTATTTGCCCAAGCCCCCACAGCTTTATGTCCTAGACCTGGGCTGTCAGTTCATTTCCATCTGATCTGAGAGTTCATGCTTTAGGCCACTATGTTCTAGTACCTCCCTGCTCTCCACATTACCCTTGTCCAAGGCGTTTGTCCATGTGGCAAAATCAATTATGTAACTAAAGGTAAGAATCACATAGATTCCATATGTGAATTTTTAGCAATATGTATGATTACATGTGGGCTTTGGAACCAGCTCTCCTGCTTACCACTTGTTTGACCTTCCGCAAGTTACTAAACCTCTCTGTGTCTCAGTTTCCTCATCTATAAAACAAAGATAATGATATCTCTCACATAGGGTTGTTGGAAGAAAAAATTAACGCCAGATAATTTCTCTGTAAATGTTACCTATTATTATTACTAACTTACCGAATGCTATCTTAAATGCGCATAACCTCTCAATGGTATACTTACCTACACAATGTTTGTTACAAGTGTAATAGTGTTTTAGGACATTTTTCCAACCTGGGAAGACACGATCATCCTAACTGACAGCAGTAAATTCTAGGAGACTGAGTGTGCCCCTGCCCCGTGAGCGATGGTTCCAAAGAGCTTTAAGCTGTGAGGAATGGAGACTCTATTGTATCAAGCACTTTTTCCCTTTGGGATTTGTGGACACTGATGAGCCTTCTGTGAAGATGAATAAAATGACCAGAGTCCTCACATGGAGCAGGTGTGAAATTGTCATTTCAGTCATGGCCATAGCTGCTGTTTTCAGAACAGCCAGTTCAGTCTGCTTCTAGTTAGGGAAGAGGCGCCTACCTTCGTTGGAGAGATATGAGACTCCCCAGACAGGCTTTCCTGCCAGAAATTATGAACTTGTCATTCCACCATTATAGATAGCTTCATCTCTCTAGCTCTCAAAGGCCCTTTCTCCTGAAGAACCCACTAATAAAATTTAAATATGCCTGGAGGCTTCCAAGCTTCATCAGAATTGATTGGCTAGGAGTTGACACATTTGCGATCATCCAGATGAAAAGGAAAATACTTTAGGGAGTGGAGCCAGGAGGGTGAGGGAGCAGGCAGTGAAGCCGACCTATGGGGCTCTGTCCTGGTGTGAGTCTGCAAGTCCCACAAGACACTGATAGTATGTCTTGCCCATGAAGAGACGTTCAATAAAATTGAATGAGCTGTGTGGACCTTTGTACAAGATTATATGTAAAAACTTCTGCGATCCATAACTCCCAGAGTCTTTGCATGCCCTCGTCAGGGATCCCAGGAGTTCTCAGGCTTTCCAGAGCAAATGAAGGTCTTGATTATGTTACGTTTGTCATTCAGCCATTAGTGAGTCGCACATTTAAGTCTGACAGACTACTCAGCTTAATGACTGTTGCGAAGAAGGTAACTGCTCGGTAACTCTGAGACAGTACAGGGGTCACTAATCTGGACTCCATCGTGACCAAAAGAACTCAGTCTTAGAAGACTATGGGTGACTCCTTGCCTTCAGTAAAATTCCATAGTTGAAATTAACCTAACCACATACACCATCAAAGGAAAAAATGTATGATAGCGTTCTTTCTTCAGATTTTATTCTGCTAAATAGTTTTGTTAATTAACAAAACTATTGACTAGAATATTTGAGTGAGCATTATTTTACAGACCCTCTGAGTGTTTCCCTGACCATGGAAAACATCTTGTGACTACCTCAGGATCAACCACCACCAAGGATGACGGTGGGGCAGCTAACCTCATCCTCATTCCCAGGCCCTACACCCGCCCCGAAGCTCCTATATAAGCTATCCCCAGGAACCCCTCAGGAAGCTCAACTTCTCTTTTCTGGTCAACTCCCTTGTGCACAAGCTCTTTTCAATAAACTCTGTCTGCTTGATCTTGTGCTGAGTTCAGAGCTCATTTCTATGACACTGAGACTCAAGAACTTGACATTTAAGGCCCAGTAACAACTCCAAACATTCAATCCCCATCTAGCAGGAAATGCAGCTTTTACCAAGGGCTGGGCCACCAGGGGCTTTCTCATTAAATGCAGGTCTTCCTCAGAAGCAGGCAGCCCTGCCCTCTTCCTGGTGAAGGCATTCTTTTCAAACACGAGATGCTGATGTTATTCAATTGTTTTAAGGTAATGGGGTGAGAAGAGAAATGAAGTTGGTACACTTAACCATAGAAGAAATTATCTCTCCGTTTCTTTGTGGTTCAAATGAGAAAGTTTCCTTACCCACCAAAGAGACATGCAAGATGTGTACTTAAATGTTAATTTTGAAAAACAAAACTGTTTTACCTTCTAGTGTATTGCATTTGCTTTTATTTTCCCCTACAAAGTATGTTTACTCATTTTAAACTTCAAAGTGTCATAATTAGTTTCACAAAAACTTTATTGCCTTTTGGGTTTGTTTTTTTTAATTGAGAAAGAAACTGTGAAATTGTCATATTGATACCTCCTTACATTCTTGCTCAATTCCCCACCCAGGAAAATCACATCTGGATTCTTCAGGCCTGTCCTAGCCAAAGCCTTAAACTTCTGCCTTCTTCTCCCCATTTGGGACCCCAGCAGAGGGATGACATGGGCATGTGCCAGTGACAGCTGGCTCAGAGGTCCCAGGTGCACCCAGAGAGCCCCTCTCCTGGCTAGAAAGAAAGCACGCTTTGGCGGCAAAAGCCACACGTTAACCTATGAGTTTTAGTTCTGTCCTTAGGAACTGGTGGGGCTTGGAAATGTTACGCAGCTTCCTGAGTCTCTCTTTCCCCATTTATAGAAGTATGGAACAAAGTAGGTACATCAAAGGTTTGCAGTGAAAATAGTGAGACCATATTTGAAAGCAAAGAGCAGAAGATGCTTAACCAGTGTTAATTTCTTGCCTCTGACCTGACTATTGATTACGAGTTTATAATGCCCTCTATAAACCACTTTCCTTCTCAGAATTTTAATCTAATCTTGTTTCTGAAATCTGTGCCCAAAGGAGGTATAACTTATGAGGTTCAGGACAGAATGCTAATTTAAAAATCTTCGAGGGCTAGATGGTAGAGGAGTGAATGGAAGTCACACTGACCTCCTCCCAAGACCAGTCTGGAACTGCAACTAAATTGTGGAGAAATCACCTGGAACAAATTACTGAACAATAGTAACAGAGACACCTTATAACCTCGGACAGACAGAAGTATCAGTTCGGCACAGCCTGACTGGTAAGGAGAGTAGCAGAGACACAAGAAGGCTGGTTGGGCGCCCTCAGGCGCCATCGCCAGAGGGATATTTAAGCAGCCAGTTGGATCCCCCTGAGAAGAGCAGGGTCTAAAACATAAGCGGGGATCCCGAGCCTACAGCACCAGAGCCAAAAAAAGTACACAGATAACAGCCAGCTGTGAAAAGCGGCAGGGCTGCTCTCTGTCAGAGACAGCTGGCAGCTGGAGACTGAAAGAGCCGATTAAAGGGCCAACGCATAAATTTTCATCTGCAGCCACTTACCCTAGGCTCTGGCAAAGGCAGGGGCAGAATGGGCTGGAGACCCCCTAGGAGAGACTGGGGACGGAGGCTTTGGGGACAGAACTGAGAGAGCAGCCTCAGGAACCCTGATGCTGAACCATTCCCCATAATGCAGCAGCCAGCCAGCTCACACAGACCACTCCCCTCCAAGCAGCAGCAGCCTGAGGGGAAACATTAGCCTAATCCCAGGAGGGATTCGGCCCCGCCCTATGGTGTGTAAGCCTGATTGCTGAGCACAGATTGACTAGTTTAACAACTGAGGGAGACAGCCACTGACAGTAGATCCCTGGAAGTCTCAAACAGGTTTCCTAAGGTCAGACGGGGTCAACATCTAACATCACCAGAGGTGGATCCAGAAAGAAAAAACAGCAGTAAATACTAGAGGCTACCGAGATGAAATCTACCATGGTCTTCTCCATGATTTGTGATATTTTCTTTACTACATAGCTTTTTAACATTCTTTTTTTGTCCATCAAGTTGGTGCATATTAAGTCACTAGATTTTATACTATAGTTTATTTCTCTCCTTTATTATAATAGTCTTAACCTCTTTACAGCCTTATTAGTACTGGTTCTTTTGCTGTTGATAGTGGGATTCCAGAGGGGGTGGTTATTTTTGTGGTAATGGGTTTGTTTCCTGGGATTTGTGGTTTTCCTCTGGCAGTCGAATAATGCGAAGACAAAGAACCCCCAATTGAAAGGAAAGGAGGAATCTTCAGGAGACTACTAAATGAAATAGAGGCAAGGAAACAATCAGATACTGAGTTCAAAACAATCATTAAAAGGAAGCTCAGTGAACTCAGTGAGCTCAGTGAAAATTATAAAAAGCTGCAGGGGAACTATGAGGAACTTACCTCAAACTATATCAGCATGGAAAAGGACATAGAAACTATCAACAAGAGCCAAGAGGAAATGAAGAATACAATTTCTGAATTGAAAAACAGAGTAGAAGGAGTCAAAAGCAGGCTAGATGAGAAGCAGAGGATTGAATCAGTGAGCTGGAGGACATGGTAGGAAAAAACTCCCAGAAAGAGTAAGAAAATGAAAAAAGGCTCAAAAAGAATGAAGAGGAGCTAAGGGAAATGCAGAACAACATGAAACATAATAATATCCATATAATAGGAATACCAGAAGGAGAAGAGGAGCAAGGGATAGAAAAACTGTTTGAAAAAGTAATAATGTAAAATTTCCCTAATTTGAGGAGAGAAAAAGTCACACAAGTCCAGGAAGCACAGAGGGTCCCATTCAAGAGGAACCCAAAGGGGCCCACCTCAAGACACATCATAATTTGAATGGCATATATCAAGGACAAAGAGAGAATCTTAAAGGCAGCAAGGGAGAAACAGGAAGTAACATAAAAGGCAGCCCCAATAAGGTTAGCAGCTGACTTGTCAACAGAAATACTTTAAGTCAGAAGGGAATGGCAGGAAACATTCCAAGTAATGAAAAGCAAAGACCTGCAACCAAGACTACTCTACCCAGCAAGGTTCTCAATTAAAATAGAAGGCAAAATAAAGAGTTTCCCAGACAAATGAAGGTTAAAAGAATACACCTCTACCAAACCAGCACTGCAGGATATTCTAAAGGGACTGCTTTAAGAAGATAAAGAAAAAGAGTGAGAGAGAGAGAGAGGAACACAAGTACAAAGGGAAAAAATGAATAAGTACCTGTCAATAATAACCCTAAATGTAAATGGATTAAATACTCCAATTAGAAGACACAGAGTTGCTGAATGGATAAGAAAACATGACCTGCACATATGCTGCCTACAAGAGACCCACCTCAGAACAAAAGACCTCCACAGACTGAAAGTAAAGGGCTGGGAAAAAATATTCCAAGTAAATGGGCAGGAAAAAAAGCTGGTATAGCAGTACTTATATCAGACAAAATACACTTCAAAGCAAAAGCCATAAAGAGAGACACAGAAGGACACTTCATAATACTCAAAGGAAGAATCCATCAAGAAGACATAAACATTGCAAACCTATATTCACCCAACATAGGAGCACCCAAATATGTAAGGAAAATCCTGGAGGACTTCAAGAAAGATACAGAAAAGAACACACTTACAGTAGGGGGTTTTTACATCACGCTGTCAACAATAGATAGATGTTCCAAACAAAATATCAACAAGGATATTTTGGAACTGAATGATGGATTAGATCCAATGGACTTAACTGATATATATGGAACATTTCATCCCAAAGAAGGAAAATACACATTCTTTTCAAATGTACATGGAACATTTTCAAAGATGTTCCCAAAGCAACTTATAGATTCAATGTAATCTGTATTAAAATACCGATGACATATTTCACAGATATAGAACAAACATTTCAAAAGTTTATATGGAATGATAAATGACCTTGAATAGCTGCAGCAATTTCGAGAAAGAAGAACAGAGTAGGAGAGATTGTGATACCTGACATCAAATTATATTATAAGGCCACTGTAATCAAAACAGTCTGCTATTGGCATGAAAACAGACACATAGATCAGTGGAACAGAATAGAGGGCCCAGACATAAACCCAGGTCTCTATGGTCAATTAATATTCAACAAAGGGGGCAGAAGCATAAAATGGAGTAAAAATAGCCTCTTCAACAAATGGTGTTGGGAGATCTGGACAGCTACATGCAAAAAAAAAATGAAATTTGACCACCAACTTACACCACACACAAAAATAAACTCAAGATGGATAAAAGATTTAAATATAAGTCACGACACCATAAATGTCCTAGAGGAGAACATAGGCAGGAAAATCTCAGATATTCCACACAGCAATATTTTCACTGATGTGTCCCCTAAAGCAAGGGACATAAAGGAAAGAATAAACAAATGGGACTTCATCAAAATAAGAAGTTTCTGCACAGCTAAAGAAAATATCAGCAAAATGAAAAGGGAAGCAACTGTATGGGAAAATGTATTTGCCAATGATACCTCTGACAAGGGTTTGATCTCCAAACTACATAAAGAACTCACACGACTCCACTTTAGGAAGACAAACAATCCAATTTAAAAATGGGCAAAGGACCTGAACAGACACTTCTCCAAGGAGGACATACACAGGGCCCGGAGACAAATGAAAGGATGCTCGGCATCACTAGCCATCAGAGAGATGCAAATTAAAACCACAACGAGATACCACTTCACACCAATCAGAATGGCCATCATAAACAACTCAACAAACAACCAGTGGTGGCGAGGATGTGGAGAAAAGGGAACCCTAGTACACTGTTGGTGGGAATGCAGACTGGTGCAGCCACTGTGGAAAACATTTTGGAATTTCCTCAAAAAACTAAAAATAGATGTGCAATTCCACTGCTGGGAATATACCCTAAGAATCCTGAAACACTAAAGCAAAAGAGACTATGCACCCCAATGTTCATAGCAGCACAATTTACAATAGCCAAGAATTGGAAGCAACCTAAGTGCCCAACAGTAAATGAGTGGGTCAAAAAACTATGGTACATTTACACAATGGAATGTTATGCAGCAGAAAGAAAGAAAGAGCTACTACCTTTTGCAACAGCATGGATGGAACTGGAGAGCCTTACGCTAACTGAAATGAGCCAGGGGGTGAAAGACATATACCATGTGATCTCACCTATAAGTGGAACCTAATCAACAAAACAAAGAAGCAAGCAAAATATAACCAGCAACATTGAAATAAAAAACAAACTGACAGTAACCAGAGGGGAGGGGGATGGGGGATAACAGGGGAAAAGAAGGGGAAGGGTTATCAAGGAACATGCATAAAGGACCCATCGACAAAGCCAAATCGCAGAAGGATTGAGGGTGGGTGGTGGGGGTGGGTGGGGCTGGGGAAAGTGGTGGTGGGAAAATGTTGGCCAAAAAATCAAAGCAAAACAAAACAAAAAAAATAGACAGGGGGAGGTTAAGAATAGTATAGGAAATTAAGAAGCCAAAGAACTGATATGTGCAACCCATAGACATGAACTAAGAGGTGGGGGGTGATGAGATGGGGTGCAGGACAGAGGGGATAAAGGGGAAAAAAAATGGGACAACTGTATTAGTATAATCAATAAAGTATACAAAAAAATAAAAATAAAAAAATCTCTGTAGCTGCTAACAAGGCTGACTTAAGGAACACAGAGAAGAATACGATTTGATGGGTAATGGATTGAATCGTGGCCTTCCATAAAGATATGGGCGTGCCCTGATCCCAAGACCCTGCAAATGTGATCTTATTTGGAGGGTCGGGGAGGAGATTTTGCAGATGCCACAAAATTGAGGATTTTGAGAGGTGGGACATCCCTGGGTTACTAAGGTAGGTCTTATATGCAGTGATAAGTGTCCTTGTAAGAATGAGGCATTGGAAGTAACACAGACAGAAGAGGGAAGGCAATGTGGCCATAGAGGCAGAGGTTGGGGTGTTATAGCCACAAGTCAAGGAATGCTGACCGTCACCAGAAACTAGAAGAGGCAAAGGACGGCTTGTCCCCTAGACTTCCCAGGGGGAATGCAGTCCTGCTGGGTTTCAAACTTTTAGCCTCCAAACTATAAGAGAATAAACTTCTGTTGTTTTAAGTCACCAAATTTGTAGTACCTTCTTACAGTAGCCACAGAAACCTAATACAAGGTGCTACTGTTTTTATTAATAAATATAGATTTCCTTCCTCTCAATTTTGTTATAACCTAAACTGCTCTCAATTTTGTTATGAGTCTACAGTGTGTGTGTATATAGATATATTTTCATATATATATGAAAGTATAAATAGTATATATATACTTTTTATTAGAAGGTAGAAAATTTCCCACTCTTGACATTTTTGTAACAAGAATCTTTACAAAAATAGTGGCAGTCAAGGATAGGAGAAAGAGTTTCTCAAATATCAAAGTCATATCATTTTGCTTTTAATCACCAAGTGTCCCATGAGTACTATGGAAAAGTAAGAAGAGAAACAACATTTAAACACAGTATTTTCCTTTACATTCTTGCATATCAGGGTTGATGGTGCCGGACAGCCACCAATAGCAATACACTTGACATTATTACCAGGAGGGGACTTTTCATCCCCACCCTGCAACCCCACCCTACCCCGACAACCCCAGATCCAGTAAGCAAGAAGAATAAAGACATTTTGTGACTCTGTCACCCCTCTTGCATAACTTGCAATGCTGATAACCTCCAGCATTCTACTCTGAGATAACAAAAGTAAAATGCTGGCTCGGTCCTCTGATCTTTAAAAAGTCCATGTATCACCATTTGATATCTTCAGGTTTGACTCATTCAGGATATTGTGTTCTTTTCATGAGTACACAATGAGCTAAATTCTCTCAAGGGTGGAGCTAGGTACTTAGGAAGAAAAGTTTATATAATTTTCTTCTTAAGTCTAATAATTGAAAATTAGCTTTCTCATAGAAAACAATTTCCCTTTTTCCTAGGAGTGTAGTGCTTTCTCATGAAAAACAATTTCTCTTTTTCCTAGGAGTGCAGTACAACTGGCAGATCAGAGCATATCAGGAACAGAATATCAAATTGAATGTAAACGCATATCAGTGATTTGCAACTTTGAGCAGCAGCAGGGTACCTCTGGTACCTGTGCTGTTTTTAAGATTGGAGTTTGGGGTGATTGTCTTACATCTCATTTCAAATGATGTTAATTAGCTTTCAAATCATGTGTCGTGGAGGGCAGGCAGAACCAGCATCTTTTACGTGAGGACTATGAGTTCCTTGGCTTGTCTTGCAATTCCTTTAGTAAGTAATGACCTTTACATAAGTCAATACTCCCTCTTTTTTCTTTCTTCCATTTATTTGGTATATTCTATTGCTCTCTTCTATAAGAGTCAAGAAAACATCAAGTAGAACAGAACTTTTACCTATTTTTGACTATTTCTTCAGGAAAAATTTTATAGAGTTAGTTATTTCCCGCTTTTAAATACAAGCTATCCATGGAGACCAAGTCTCATTATGGGACCAAACATTAACTTCACATATTCCTGTACTTTTGTTCCCAGCACACAGTAGGTACTCAATAAATATTAACTGGCTACTGAAGAATATGTTTAAAAGTACATGTTGAGTATCATAAATAAAAAGTATCAAATGATTAAGTCATGAAGCAAAGAATAAATCTTTATTAGACAGCATGAAAAGACAGCCAAAAAGTGATCAATATTTAACCACACCTAGTATATACCAGAGAGTCTTTGAGCACTGGGATTGCAGAGGACAAGACAAAGTCCCTTCCCTCATGAGACTGTCACTTTAGCTGGAGAAACAAATACACAAATAAACATCTATAGGGGAAACTTATGAGCTCCACTTGAGATGCAAGTAGGCACTCACCCAAAATCAAACATGAGAGTTGGTTGACTTCTAGCTCAACTAATTCTGATCCTTTTGATTCCTTATTTAAACCCCCCAAATTTTAATCTTTCATAGTATAGCATACATTTAATGGAACAGGCCTGCGTCTGCAAATCTATATTTAATACCGCATTTTACTAAGAACTTTTCCAACTTTAAACCACAGCCCAGAAGCAGGGACCAAAAGCTTAGACGAGCTTTCCCAAGGTGTGTTCTGCAGATCTAAAACTGAGAGTTATCCATTTATTCAGTTCTTCAATAAAATACTTATTGCATGCTATATATTCATGTAAATACTAACACTGGGGATAGAGCAGTGAATAAGTTAAAATCTTCCTCTTCTCATGGAGCTTTTATCCTGTGGGAGGGGGCAGGGCAGATAGTAAAGAAATATTTACACACACACTGTCATACTGATAGGTGATATTAAAAAAAAACACAAGTCAGATATATTTTAAATGAGATAGTCAGGCCCTGACAGGCATGGCTCCGTGGGTTGGATGTCATCCCGCAAACCCAAAGGTCACCACTTCGATTCCCGGTCAGGGCATATGTCTCAATTGTGGGCCAGGTCCCAGGTTGTAGGTGTGGAGAGATTGATGTTCCTCTCCCTCTCTTTCTCTCTCCCTTCCCCTCTCTTTAAAAATAAATAAATATTTAAAATCTTTTAAAGAAAATAACAAGATAGTCAGGAAATGTCTAATAAGTGATCATCGGTGCAGAGACCTGAATGAAGTGAGGAATTAGTCACACAGATGTCTGGGGGAGGGCATTTCAGGAAGAAGAAACATGAAGTACAAAGTTCTTGAGGCAGGAGGTCACTGTGATTGGAACACATTGACTGAAACAGCAAGTGGTAGGAGATGAGGTCAGAGAGGTAATGAAGGGCCAGATCAGGTAGGGTCTCACAGACTACTCTAAGGATTTTAGCTTTACTGTGACTGAGATGGGGAGCCACTGGAAAATTTTGAGCAGAGGAATGACATGGCTTGGGTATTTGAAAGCTGCAGCGTGGAAAGCAGACAATGGGAGCGAGGTAGGAGCAGGGACATACACGAGGGGGTGAGTGCAACAATCCAGGAAGAAGATGGTGGCTGTTTGGACTAGAACAGTTGAAGTGGAATTGGCGAGAAGTGGTCAGATTTGGGATATACTTCAATAAGATTTGCTGATTTTTGTATGTGGTGTATTAGAAAAAAAGAAGCTTCCAAGACTTAGGGACCAAGAACCTAGAAAGTGAGGTTACCATTTACTAAGATCAGGAAGACAAGAAATAGTCTTGGAAAGGAAGATGTCAAGAGTATGTTTTTCAACATGTCAAGTTTAAATGACTGTTATAAAGTCAAGGGGAGTTATTCATTAGATAGATTATGCCAGGTCAGAAATGGGGGCTGGTATCATAGGTAAGAGAGTTCTATGGGCAAAGGATTTAGAAATGCTGGGTGAAATGTAATGGGCTGTTTTACTCTAGGCCTCCTTAAAGCTTTTAACCCAAATGTACTTTGTGAACATCCAAGGGAAGGGTTTAGGTTTTACCAACCTTATTTAACTTACTTATTAAGTTTTATCATACTTAATTTGGGAGCTGTCAGTCACATTAGTATTCTATAGAATACTTTTGGAGAATATTGTTGAAGACAGTGAATATTGATTTTTTAATCTCTCCACCTTGAAGCAAGATAGCACAAAAAGCAATATGAGTTTGGAATTCATGTCTTTTAATCAATACCTGATTATTCCCGTGCTTCTTTGCATTTCCCCTTGTGAATTAATAGAACCTCATTCTAGTTTGGAAAAAAGATTCTTTTGAGTTTGGTTCTATAAATTAAACTCCAAGATCTTCATCCATTCACCCCTTGGGTGAAGTAATAAAGTCAAGACTCTAAATCTGCAGGACAAATAGCTCAACTTCAAAGCGCAAGCTGAAACAGTTTGATGTGCCTTTATCTATTATTTTTCTTCAACTCACTGGGTCTTACAGGCTCAGAGCACTGCTTCTCATACCCATCGTGATCAGTTTTAGCCTCTTGTCCTATCCCCATCACAGTATTCTTCCCTGATGATTTCATGTTGTCCTCTGACTTAAACCACTTATGTGCCAATTACTTCCCAATTCACATCTCCTGCTCCCAGTTTTCCCCCAAATTCTAGGACATTATTTCCAACTGCTGTCAGCATCTCTCCTCTGGTACCCTAGAAGCATCTCCAAGTCAGTGTTTCCCAAAATGAGTGAGATCGACATTTCCCTGATGTCTTGCAGCTGTTCAAGGCTGGGAAGATTCACACAAGATTCAGGCAGATGGAAGAAGATTCACGGGGCTGTCGGAATGTCTGATATGCCTCTATTCTCGGATAGGGTGATCCACGCACACAAGCCACATGGAGCACTGCAGGAAGTCCTGACTCCCTTATATCCTAAATGCACACAAAGCCGGCAGGGTGCCAAGATATGATATACCAGAGCACGATTCTGTGCATGTGGGCCCATACTAAACATTACATGAATACTGCTAAGTCATAGTTGCCGGGACATCCAGGGGAGGAGCCTGACTGACTTCATTTTCCCTACACCTCAGAACTTGTTCTTCCTCCTGAAATGTTTGTTTTGATTTTTCGCACCGCTGAGTTCCTGCTGCCTTACAGAGAAACCTGGAGTCGTCCTCACTTAGCTGACTCCACCGGCTTCCTGCTCCCCCTCTCCATGCCCCCACAGGTAGCCCTTCATTATTATGTTATCACTACTTTCTAAATCTCTCCCAGTCTTCATCCTTTTCACCCCCCACGGATATTTGCTCAGTTCAAGTCCTCATCCCGTTCTACCTAAGTTATTTCATTCGCTTCAAAGTGGTCTTCCTGCCTTCCGTAGGGGCCACCAACAATGGTCAGTCCCCCTTGCTACTGCCAGAATTACTTTGTCAAATGGGAAGCTAGTCGCATAACTTCTCTAACTAAAAAGGAGTGTTTCATCACCTCCAGAATGAAACAGGTGTGCTCAGGGCCTTCCGCAGCCTGGCCCAGCCCGCCTTCCCTGCCTTACCTCCCACCCAGCCCCAAGACACGCGGAACAGCTCTTTCTTCCCATAATGACCTTCCATACCTCCATGCCTTTGCACATGCCTGGGTGTTGCCTTGCTAGAACATGTCCCATTTCTCTTCTCCCCTATCTAAACTAGCATCTCTTATCAGACCTATCAAAAATGGAAACTCCTTTAAGAGGCTTCCTTCTGGCCCCTCAAGCAGTCAGATCTCTCTGGTACCCCGGCCTCTATATTTCATAGAGGTTTTCCTTGGCCTTGGCAGCCTGGAGATGCAGTGGGAGAATATGGATCACCTGGGTGACGGCCTCCTGCTCTCAGCCCCTACCAACAAAAGTTAGGTATTTGGGATATGGTCAAGATGGAGGTGTAGGTAGATATACTTCACTTTCTTGTACAACCGAAAGGAGGATAACAAACCATTTAAAAACAAAAAACAACTAGAACAGCCAGGAAATCAAACTGTATGGAAGTCTGACAACCAAGGAGTTAAAGAAGAAACATTCACCCAGACTGGTAGAAGGGTCAGAAACGGGAAGCCAGGGCAGAGAGGACATGCGACAAGGTGGCGGCTGGCAGACCAGGGTAGGTGAAGAGCTGGCTAGCATACCAGGTTATCCCATTCACATGTGGATAAGCAGGGAGGAACAACTGGGAAGCAAGACAGACCACGCAACCCAGAGCTCCATCATGTGGAAATAAAGCCTCAAAACCTCGCTGTAAAAATCTGTGGCAGTAGGAGAAACTCCCAGGCTCATAGGAGAATCCGTTGGGAGAGGCCCACAGGATCCTAGAATGTACACAAGCCCTCCCACCCAGGGAAAAAGCACCTAAAAGGGCACAATCCACTTGTGGGGAGCAAGGGAAGTGACAGAAAGTGGGGTGAGAGCTGAGAAAGCAGCATTGTTTCCTTTCCAACCCCTCCCCTACATAGAGTGCCACAAAGCCTCAAAGTGGGTTGCCCCCACTCTGGGAAATACCTAAGGCTCTGCTCCTTACAAAATAACAGGTGTGCTGAGCCAAAGAAATATGGCCCAAATGAAAGAACAGATCAGAACTCCAGAAAAAAGAACTAAGCGACAAGGAGATAGCCAACCTATGAGATGCAGAGTTCAAAACACTGGTAACCAGGATGCTCATCGAAATGATTGAGCGAGGTCACAAAATAAAGGAAGAAATGAAGGCTATACAAAGTGAAATGAAGGAAAATATACAGGGGACCAACAGTGAAGGGAAGGAAACCAGGACTCAAATCAAAGATTTAGAACAAAAAGAAGAAATGAACATCCAACTGGAACAGAATGAAGAAACAAGAATTCAAAAAAATGAGGAGAGGTTGACGAACCTCTGGGACAACTTTAAAAGTTCTACATCCTAATCACAGGGGTGCCAGAAGGAGAAGAGGAAGAGTAAGAAATTGACAACTTATTTGAGCAAAGAATGAAGGAAACTTCCCCAATCTGGCAAAGAAAATAGACTTCCAAGTCCGGGATGCTCAGAGAGTCCCAAAGAAGTTGGACCCAAGGAGGAACACACCAAGGCACATCATAATTAAATTAACCAAGATTAAAAATAAGGAGAGAAGCTTAAAAGCAGCAAGAGAAAAGGAGACAGTTACCTACAAAGGAGATCCCATAAGACTATAAGCTGATTTCTCAAAAGAAATCTATTGGCAAGAAGGGGCTGGAAAGAAGTATTCAAAGTCATGAAAAGCAAGGACCTACATCCAAGGCTATTCCAAGATTCAAGATCAGCAAAGCTACCATTTAGAATGCAAGGGCAGATAAAATGCTTCCCAGACAAGGTAAAGTTAAAGGAGTTCATAATCATCGAGCCCTTATTATATGAAATGTTAAAGGGACATACATAAGAAAAAGAAGATCAAAAAACTACAAACACTAAAATGAAAACAAACTCACAACTATCAACAACTAAACCTAAAAAACAAAAACAAAAACAAACTAAGCAAACAACTAGAACAGGAACAGAATCACAGAAATGTAGATCACATGGAGGGTTATCAATGGGGAGGGAGAGGGAGAGAATGGGGGAAAAAGGTACAGGGAATAAGAAGTATAATTGGTAGGCACAAGATAGACAGGGGGAGGTTAAGAATAGCACAGGAAAGGGAGAAGCCAAAGGACTTATATGTATGGCCCATGGACATGAACTAAGGTGGGCGGGGAGAGAATGTTGGAGTGGGGAGGGGTGCAGGGCAGAGGGGGATAAAAGGGAGAAGAAAATGAGGCAACTGTAATAGCATAATCAATAAAATATACTTAAAAAAATGAAGTTAGGCATTTGGGGCTAGGACAACACTCTGTAGATGGGTGTTTTTAAGGCTAATGACACTGATTACATAGATTCTTAACAACATACCAGGCCAGAGAACCAAACCCATGGAGCCCAAAAAGTGGCACAGCAAAATCTTATGGAGATTGAAGCTTAGAATTGTTCAGGAACCAAATGGGGTTCTGTGGGCCAAGTTGTCTAATTGTCCCATCAGAAATTAGACTCTGTGGACCTCATTCTACAGCTCATTTATTCTTTCTATGTCTGCTTCTTTCTAGGTCTACCCATATCTGCTGCACTACAAACAGAAAATCTCTTTTCTCACACATTCATGCTCTCAAAAGCTGACATTCTGCTGGTCATGCTGCCTCAGAGGCTCCTAGGAGCCTTAAAAGTACTTCCTTTTGGTCAGGTACTCTCACCTTAGCTGCACAGTTATGGTCATAGGGTTTGCAAGAACAGAGCCCTCAGCAGTGACTGTAGCCATAACAGGTATTACAATGGCTTGTCAAGTTCAAGCACCTTCCTTCTGTTTGGAGAAATCCCTAACGTGTCCACAATATAACCCTGAATAGCCATGATGGCCTTCTGTTTCCACTTTTTGTAGCATTTGCTCTCTGTTACCCAGGTGCTGGACCCAGGGCCCCTGCCTGCACCATCCTGAGGGCTGCTCACGGCCTCCCTGGTTGGTTTGGTCTGTAACCATGTGCCAGAGTGCAAATGTGCTCGTTCAGCTCATCCTAAACCTTTTTAGAACCCAAAAAGGAGTTTCCAGTAGCACCTCTTGGGATTCAAGTCTTTTCCTTTCATTTGCTTGTTTGCTTCCTTAAAGCTCATCCACTCTGAAGGGACCTGACAAACTCAGGAGGTGAGACCAAACACAGTTGGACCACCATCCTCAAAAGCATTTTTCTTTGCCATTACCTAGCCAGTATCCCAAACCAAGTTCTGTGTTTTGACTCTTTCTCCTCTGGGTCAGTTCATTCTCCCTCAAGAGCACCACCAATCGAGTGAATTGCTTATAAATGTTAACGCGAGGGCGAAACATCCAGCAATTTCTCCATGGAGCCACTGTCTACCCTGGAAGAGCATCAGACTCCCATAACCCTTGGCATTAGTGCCCTATGGCCTGCATATCACATAGTTACCCCCACTCTGTCCCTGAATAGACAAAAGCTCAGAGCCCAAGTCCCCTCTCTTGCTGCAGGGCTGCACAACTCCGATTATCCCAACACTTGCCATGTTACATTGTAATTATCCGAGAGGGAAGAAAACCAATATTTACTGACACTTAGTACGACCCAGGTTTTGTATTAGATGTTTTACATACATAACATTATTTAATGCCCACTCTTTGAGAGGGGTATCTCTACTTTACACATAAGGAAATAACTCAGAGAACTGACATGTCTTGTCACAAGATCACATGACTGATGAGGTCCAGAGCAGGGCTTTATACCCAGCCAGTCTGACTGGCATCAGGGTCCCCTCTTTCACCATGCTGTCTCATGTTTATTTATATATCTACCTTCCCCTTGTCCCGTACCTACTGTGAGCTCCTCCTTGACAGTGACTGTCTGTAATTCGTCATTGTATCTCCACTGCATCTGTCACAATGTAAGTAGGGCTCGAACAATATTTTTTCCAAAAAAGAAGGAAGACAAGGAGAGGAAAAGGGAGGGAGGAAGAGTAAAGGCCTTGGATTTCGCCTTGCACTTAGGAAGTGCTTAATAAATGTTTATGAATGAAGACCAAGATTTGAGAGAAGCCCTTGAAGCTATCATCCCCTGAGGCAATTGAGTGATCTGATTGGCAGAACTCAATTTATCAGCCTCCTCCAGGCAAGCTTGCGAAACAGCACAAGAATAATGGAGCTGGAGCTAATGTAATTTCAGATGAATCCATTAGAGTCCCTGTACCGCTGGAAACTAAGACGCAGAATTAAAGTGCCTTTCATAATTTATAGTCAAACACAAATGGAATGTGGAAAGTGGAGCCCTTGCTTTATATTCTGATGCCTTTTCCTCTGGCCCTGGAATTGGTTATCACATGATGAGAGAGCGTCAATAAGGGAAGAAAGCTGGGATGATTTAGGAGCAATTTTTTCCCCCAGTCTGAGAGCTAGATGAGCTGACTTACCCAACTCTCCTTGGGTCTTTCAATTTTATGATTATATTATTTGGGTAACAGGAGACAGGAGAGAGGGGGCAGCCAGACCGGGGAAGCGCCTGTCCAATGAGAAGCTGTCAGGACCAACGGAGAGTAGAGAAAGGCTAGGAGTCTATTCCATGCGATCCTGCACCCTGTCACTGAGGCACTATAATAAATCAAGAAATCTCTGCATGTGAAGGTGTCAATGTTTCCACAGCCTCTGTGGATAAGAGAAGTCAGCTAGAAAAATATGAAGTCCATATCCATGGAGCGCTGCTTATTCAGGTAGTCCAGGAATTTCTGCTTGGCGCAGAAATGGGGAAGGGGAGAGAGAGAGATTGAGGAATTGAGATTTATCATATGTATCTGGGAAGAAATCAAGGGGATCAAAAAATTAAAGAGTGCCGAACAATGCCCCAGCTCTCAAGACCTCCCTGGTTTTAGGAGCATAGGATTTTGGAAGCAGAAGTTACCTTTCGTGAATCTCCCTTATTTTGTAGTTAAGGAAGCCTGGGCCAACTGGTCAGAAGCTCGCAGAAAAGAAAGGCAGAGCCCTGGTCACCTGAGGCCAGCCTGCTTCTGCCATGCCATTAATGAAGGAGAACCTGTATGTCCTATGTACTCAGCTTTATCCTATTCTATTCCTCATTCTGCCAGCATCCCTGGATTCAGCATCCTCCTTAAAATAAGTATAAATACCTACTCTTCACAGGCTTGTTTTAACTTGCCAAATGAGATAAGACATGTGAGAAGAAAATGTTTTGCAGCTTTTAAGACTCAAATGAGCCCTGAGCAGTGTGGCTCAGTTGGTTGATCATTGCTCCACAAGGCAAAAGGTCACAGGTTCAATTCCTGGTCGAGGCACATGCCTGGGTTTCAGGCCTGGTCGCTGGCTGGGGCATGTGCAAGAGGCAGCTGGTCGATCTATGTTTCCCTCACACGTCGATGTTTCTAACCCTCTCCTTATCCTACCTTCCCCTCTTCCTAAAAATAAATAAAATCTTTTAAAAAGGAAGACTCAAATGAGATAATAGAGGTTGGGTGAAAGTGTTTTGCATATTGTAAGCTCTGTAAGTTGCTATAAACCTGTATGCAAACATAATCACTGTTAGCATTGCTGACATTAAAAAGGATTTACCCCAATACAGCATCAGTGTAAACAATAACAGATTTCCATTCTTCATATATGACTTTTCAGTTGACATTTCTTTCTTAACCTTCTAATAATGTCTCCAAGTTTTCTTTATAAGTTCTTTTTCTCATTATACAGAGTAATATATGCTCATGAAAGGTAATTTTAAAACAGCAAAAGATATAAAGAAAAATGTCACCCATAGACCCAAAACCCAAAGATAATCCCTGTTAATCTTTTCCTATATTCCCACCCAGCCTTTCCCTCATGCATATTTTAGTAGAGCTATGATCATATTGAACTCAATATTCTATTTCCTAGTTTTTTCATTTAACATTATAACATACATTTTCCCATGTTACTAAAAAATGTTCTTAAAATGTCTTAATGGTTGTATAACATTTTATCCTATGAGTATATCATCACCTACTTAAATCATTCCTTCTTATTAGCTATTAGGCTGTTTTCTTTGAAAAACTATTACACATAATGCAACAATCTATTGTGAATAAAGGTTTTCTATATCTCAATCTATGAACATTTTATTAAAAATTAAAAGCAAAACATTTTATAAGCAACAGTTTACTAAAAGTAAGAATCCTGATAATATAAATTTTAAGGTTCTGATACATCCGTTGAATTGCTTTCACAAAGACTTTATCAATTCACCTCCACTCATCGAGGCTGCAGTAACAAATTACTGGAAACTGAAATTTATTCTCTCATTCACGGTTCTGGAAGCCAGAGTTCTAAATCAAGATTTCAGCAGCACCATGTTTTCTCGGAAGGCGCCAGGGAAAGAATATTTCTTGCTTCTAGTTTCTGGGGCTTGCCAGCCACCTACAGCGTTCCTTGGTATAGTAGTGTTACTCCAGTCTCTATTTCCATCTTCGCATGGCTGTCTTCCCTGTGTGTCTGTCTGTCTCCAGATCTCCCTTTCCTCATGGACAACAGTCTTTGGATTTAGAGCCCACCCTAGTTCAATATAACCTCCTTTTTCCTTGACCATTTGCAAAGACCCTATTTCCAAATACGATCACATTCATAGGTTACGAGGGGATATGACCTCAATGTATCTTTTGGAGGGACACAATTTAACCCCAAACAAATAGTGTTTGAGAGTTCACATCCTGTTTTTAGGGGAGGACTTCTGGTCAAGATGGTGGCATAGATAAACATGCCTCGCCTCCTCACACACTCACATCAAACTTGCAACTAAAATACAGAACAACCATCACTCAGAACCATTGGGGACTGTGTTGAATGGAAGTGTGACAACTATGGAATTAAAGAAACCACATCCACCCAGACCGGGAAGAAGGGCAGAGACGTACAGGCTGGTCCCACATCCACGTGTGGTGGTGGAAAAAAATTTGGGAGGGATATCTTAGGGTTTGGAGAGTCCCAGCCCCATACTAGGTCCCACAGCCCAGAATTCCAGTGTCATGAAGATAAGTTCCCATAACTTTTGGCTGTAAAAACCAGCAGGGATTGAGTTGACAGAATAAACTTCTGGAGTCCCAAGCAGTTCCACTTAAAGAAATCACACATGACTTACTCTGACTCACTCACTCGGAGCTCCTGCAATAGGGTAGCAGCTTGAAAGGTACCAGTGACATACAGAGAGAAACTAAAGTATCTGGCATCAAGGTGAAAACTGGGGACAGCCTTCTCCCTCACAGAAAGGAGGGCAGAGGCATTGTTCCTTTTCTGAATCCTCCCTCCACAGAGCCACAGAGCTGACAGGCCAGAGATGGAGGCCATATCTAAGCCTCCATCAACCTGGATAACACTGTGTGCCCTGCCATGGAGATCCCCAGAGATTATGTCCTACCCAACTTACAGACCCACCCAAGCTGCTTTTCAACATGAATGGCTGTTCTTGCTTCACAACTTCCTAAATCCTTGCAAACAGGCAACAGCCAGTTTCAGTGACCCCCAGCTCCCATACACAGGCTAAATGTCCCCAGCCCTGGCACTAGCAGCAGCCAGCCAAGATTCACAGCTTGGTTCTGCCTGGGACTCTCCAAGCCCTGCATAAGTAGCAGCCATCTCAGATTGCTTTATAACTCAGGCAGGGTGGCCCCAAGAAAGAAGCAGGTGGGGACTGACCTTGGCCTGTACCACCTGGGAAACCCCAGGGCCAGTGCATCCAGTGGACAGATACAGACCATATCACAGCACCACCACCCTGCCCCTGCACAGCTGATCCTCCATGGAGGGTGGAGATTTGTGGTAAGTGGTAACAGCCAATCCTTGTAATTGACTGGCCTAGGTAAATCCCTCCCATTTACATGCCAACAGCAATCAAGGTTCAACTGCAAAAGGAGGGTGTACTCAACCCACACAAAGGGGGCACCTCGAGTACCCAGCTTAGGTGATAGGGGAGGATATGCCACTGGTCCCTACAGGACACTTGCTACATTAGACCATTCTACCAAAACAGGGAATCATAGCAGCTCTACCTAATACATAGAAACAAACACAGGGAGGCTGCCAAAAGGAGGAAACAAAGAAACACGACCCAAATGAAAAATAGATCAAAACTCCAGAAAAAGAACTAAACAAAATGGAGATAAGCACTCTATCAGATGCATAGTTCAAAACACTGCTTATAAGGATGCTCGAGGAATTTAATGAGGACCTCAATAGCATAAAAAAGATCCAGTCAGAAACAAAGGATACACTAATTGAAATAAAGAACAATTTCCAGGGAAACAACAGTAGAGAGGATGAAGCCAAGAATTAAATCAATGATTTGGAACATAAGGAACCAAAAAACAACCAATCAGAATAACAAGAAGAAAAAAAAATCAAAGAAAACAAGTGTAGTGCAAGCAGCCTCTGGGACAACTTCAAGAATTCCAACATTTGTATCATAGGAGTGCCAGAAAGAAAAGAGAAAGAGCAAGAAATTGGAAATCTACTTGAAAAAATAATGACAGAAAACTTCTGTAATTTGGTGAAGGAAATAGACATACAAGTCCAGGAAGCACAGAGAGTCCCAAACAAGATGGATGCCAAGAGGCCCACTCCAAGACACATCATAATTAAACTGCTAAAGGTTAAAGATAAAGAGAGAATCTTAAAAGTAGCAAGAGAAAAGAAGTTAGTTACCTACAGGGGATTCCCATAAGGCTGTTAGCTGGTTTCTCCAAAGAAACTTTGCAGGTTAGAGGACACTGGCAAGAAACATTCAAAGTCATGAAAAGTAGGGACCTACAGCCAAGATTGCTCTACCCAGCAAATCTATCATTTAGAATGGAAGGGCAGACAAAGAGCTTCCCACACAAGAAGAAACTAAAGGAATTCATCAGCACCAAACCATCATTATGTGAAATGTTAAAGGGACTTATCTAAGAAAAAGAAGATCAAAACTATGAACAATAAAATGGCATTAAATACATATCTATCAACAATTGAATCTAAAAAACAAACTAAGCAAAGAACATGGTGCTAAGCAGAGAGAGAGCATCATGGATACAGAAAGCATTTTGGTGGTTACCAGATGGAAGGGGATTGTGGAGGAATGGGTGAAGAGGTAAGGGGATTAAGGAGCACAAATAAGTAGTTACAGACTAGCCACAGGGTATACAGTACAGTGAGGAAATGGAGTAGCCAGAAAACTTATACGCATGACCCATGGACATGAACAATGGTGTGGGATTGCCTGAGAGAGTGGGGTGTGCTAGGGGGATGTTGACAAAGGCGAAAAAATCAGGACGACTGTAATAGCATAATCGGTAAAATACAATTTTTTTTAAAAAGGGAGTTTCCATCCTATCATGTGGCCCCCAGTAATATCACTTCATATTTTAATTGCTTTATATGTATCCCCAGAACAGAAATAGATTTTATACAGATCTTTACCAATGTTGAGCATGGTGTTGGGTGGGGGGGTGATTACTTTCCAAGGAGTTTTTAGGTTAGAGTCTTCTTTACATAATCAAGCTGGATATTTACTTATGTTAATTTTGGGATCAGCGCTGATCTGCTTTTGAGGTCTACCCATATTCCTTCTTTGCTCAGGTCTCTCCAGAACCTCAGGGAGGCAGTATCTATCAGGAGTCTTCCCAAAGAGGGAAATGCTCAGGAACTTGGGGGTGAGACAAATCTGGGTTCAAATCCCAGACTGGGTCACCTTGACCATATACTTCATCTCTCGAGGCCTCCATTTCTCCTCCGTTAAATAAGAATAGAGAACATGGAAGAGCCAATCACTGAGCCCAGAACATGGTAACTGCTCAGTACACATTAGCTATAGTTATTCATAGTGTGCTAAAGTTGTTATTACTAGTACTATCGTCACCTGATTGTTCTCGGTTCTTGTGTGACAGGGTTCTGTCCCCCTGCCTGGGCCTACCACGTCTCAGCACTCTTTCTGAAACTCAAGTATTTTGGTCTCACTCTGATTCTCTGCTGCCCATGATTCATTATCTGGGTTTCTAACATGTACCTTACATGCCTGGATTCTTACTCAGCTGTCTTTAGGTTCCTTGCAGGCTCAATTTCTACCACCGGGTCTTCTCCTCAGGTCAGTGGGTGTCCTCTGCTACAGAACCAAGCCCAGGCAATCTGGTTCCCCCTTGCACCCAATCACATTTCAGTCCCTCAAACCTGACCTGCACATCCAGAGCTGGCTTTGCACGTGAGTCCTCCTGCCCAATCTGACATCAAATATTGCATGGCACGTCCCTTTAGCCAACCTTTTCTTCCCACCGGTGTGGTATATTGTGATTTTCCAATACTTGATGACCTTTTCTGGACAACACCAGTCCCAGGTCCTTCCTCTTAGTCTGTCCAATCTGTTCTCTGTTCAAGCCCTTGTTTTAAGAATTAACTTCACTAGCATCATCCACATTCCCAGCTTTGAAAAGATTCTTCAGTACCATATATAATAATTGCTAGAATAAAAAACCAAATGACATGTCCCACAGCTTCAGCAGTTTTCTGTCCAAGCATGTCGTACTCAACAGCACCAATTATGGAGAATGGAACAGGGAGAAAGGGAGCAGTCAGCACTGAAGTGGTCAGTAGCCACCCAGTGACGCACACATGCTCCCACTTTTAATTGGGTAGCCGATTACTCATTTTACTTAATAAGGTAAGAAAATTATAAAACTCATCTACATATATTTTATTCTGTGTATGTGTGTCACTTTGAGGGGCCTCCTCCCAGTAACTACAGTCAAATCCATTAAAGATGATTTTTATCTCTTTTTAACGTCAAAGCCATCTGCTTGACCTCCCTTCATGCATATTCATGGTGTCATTAACAGCTAGGCCACGAGCCTCAGGGTCTTCTATGACCTGGAATTGTGTGATAAAATATCTCACTTTAAACTGATGTTCCACACAAGCAAGACTTAGTTCTATGAATCAAAAATAGCCTCTTTGCCCGGCAACACTGTAAGTAAGTTCTAAGTGTTGCCAAACATCTCAAGCTGGCAGACACCAGTGCCTTCCTTATTGTCCTCTCCAGGG